>CABHPQ010132873.1:0-31337 GCA_902168405.1 Peromyscus aztecus | reverse complement strand
TACTGGGGGATGGGAGGAGGGAGGACAGGGGAATCTGTGTTTGGTATTTAAAATGAATAGAAAATTTCTTAATAAAAAAAGAAGTTGCATAAATGAAATAGTCTCTAGGTATCTGTTACATCCATTTCATGTATAATGTTATTTTAATTGATAGTTCTCTATTTTTTTTTAGAAAACCTCACTGTTGGAAAAAAATGGATATTGAATCAACTAAAACTACTGATTTGGAATTAATCTTTCTCTAAGTAAGTAGTATACTTTTTAATGAAATTGGGTGTACCAGAGTTTGCTTTGTATATGTTTAGGATTGTATCATTTACTTGGTTAATTTTTCCCTTAATTAGAATGAAGTTACCTTTATCTCTTATGAATTGTTTTAGTTTTAAGTCTTTTCAGCTAATCTTTATCTTTTGACTGGGAGCTTGAGGGCATTAATATTTAAAGCTATTATTGAAAGTTATGCTTTAATTGCAATAATTTTGTTGTTTGCTGTTTGTGATCTTAGTCCTATTTTTTCTTTCAGTACTTATATATAGGTCCATGTATTTGTTTTCAATAGTCTCTTGCCATGCTTATTCCTCTCTTCAGTGTGAAATATTATTTCCAGTATTATCTGAGAACTGGGAGTGAGGACGGCCATGATGGGTGAGGAATTTTGGAATAAATCCTGAAAATCTTAGATCTTTACTTTTGTTCCCTTGAAATAATACTTTGTTAGTGTGATTTTCCAGTTGGTTGCTTGTTTTATTTTTCTACTTGATTTCCTCATTTTCCATTTCATATATCATCACTCTGGGTGTAGGGTACATCTCAAATTCTTTCAACTGAGCTTTTCACAAAGGAATATTGCTTAGGGCTATTTGTGTATCCGTGACTCGCTGTCTCACATGATTTTATCCCAACAAAGTTATCATTTGTCATTATGGGTGCGTATCTTTCCTTTCCATTAATGTTGGGGCCCCTACTGAAATCTATTGTAGAGAGATTCGGGTCTCTTCAAACTCAGGCAGCACACAGGACAGCATCCCAATCCAGGGAATTGTGTAACACAAAATGTCAGTCATTTTTCTTCAAGAGGATTTAATTTCTCATTTATTCAATGAAATGCTTCTGAGGAATTTCCAAAAAAAAAAAAAAAAACAAATTTAAAGAAAGTAAAACTAAATTTCCCTTTATCTTCATCTAAATTGGTGGCTATGAAATAGCTTTTGATATGCATTTTTTCTGAGTAGAAGAGCTTATATTTCTTAAATGCTAAATTTCCTATAAGTGCCACAAAGTTATCACAAATAAATGCCCATAAATAAAGAGTGCTAATTAACTAAGTGGCCCACATAAAAGTCATTCATAGGGACAGATAATATTGAATTCAAGAATGAATAAATCATTTACGGGAGCTGACTCTGAATTAGCATGAAGTGATGATTCAAAACTCAAATGACATTGCATTATCTGAAGTTATAGAGAAATGCTTGACATTTGAAGGTCATAAGAAAGGAAGTCTCCAGATGAAGGAGACTGCTTTGCATGCATTCATAGATGACTGAAAGGCTGTTATTTCTTCTGCCACAGTGTCTCATTTAAAGGATAGTGGAAATTGTTGTGTATTCAGTGCTTCTTATTATTTGTGACTATTTCCTGCTTCATTACTTTTCTTTAGAAATAGGTAACAAATGTGAAATCTTCTGTCAAAGTCCACACCCATTCTTGCATTACTCATACCTGATTTCAGCATAAATGTCATGCACTGTGTAATGTGAATTTTTCAACAGGACTGAATTCAGACTTTGGAAAAATACCTAAATCATGCAGACCTGCAGTCTTCTTTCTTAAGGCCACTTACTCTTGGCATTGTGATTTAATCATTATGCCTTCCATTCAACTCAGTTCATGTATACATGATAAGTTAGAAGAAATTGTACAAAAATGTTGGGCTCTGGAAGATTCTTATGTCATAATGTGCTAACTAGCAATATAAATTTATTTAGCAACTTTCAGTATAGGATCTCTGACAACAACTTGCATAATAGATCTTGCCATCTTAGCCAAAAGTGCTTGTACCCACACTGTGAATTCAATAACAAACTGTAATGAATTCTTCCAAACCCTTGTGTAACTGTTTGCACATCTTCATGAGAAATGTATCATTAAGTAGGAAATTGGAATTCAATGTCTGAGACATTTGAAAGGAGAAAGTCAATATAATGATAAAGATAAGATATATGGCTAGGCAGCAGTAGTCACTCGGAGACTTGTGTAGAGTTTCTGTGGTAATGCATAACAGCCCATGAAGAAGAGCTTTTAAAATTCTATAACTCTAGTCTCCTGAAGGTAGTGGAAACTCCTTTTTTAACTGAAAGTTTCACTCTCACTTTCTGTCTTCAATGTGTCTTCTACTTCTTAACACTGAAGTGAAATACTGTGTAGTCTTCGCTCAGCTCAGCACTTTCTGTGACTAGAGGATAGTGCACTTAAAAAAAATGCCAAAAAAAACCCCTCAGAACTGTTTCAGTTAGGGAACAGAATCCTGCCTCTTCTACCAGACTAAAAACATTGTGGCCAGAAGACCCTCATGTACCACCTTACATGGGTGACAAAAGCCAATACAGAAGGTCTGAGCAGAATTTATTGACCATAGAAAAGTGAGGAAAAGGAAGTCTGAAAATGTCAGTCAAGATAGGTCAACATAGCAGACATATGGACTCAAGGCATTTAAATACAATCTGAATCTGATCGAGTGGGAAATTTAGAAATTAAAAAAAACAGACTCTCACAGAAGTATGATGCTTTTCTGGGATTCATAAATAAAATTAGTATTTTATACTTTGGAGAGATAAAGTGTGTGGGTATTAAGTTAACAGAATCTGATGTTCAAAGGAAATGGAATCATTACTTGTCTTAATACTTTAGGATTCACAAGTGATTTGCTGATTTTTTCATAGACAGTTTTATTAATAAATAATCAAATTTGGAATGTGTAGGAAATATAGGTAGAAAATAGACAATTCGAGTTGAAACTCAGAAAAAAAGAACATTGAAAATTAGGTTATATCTTACAAATAAAGAGGTTTTGCATGAACAATATATTAGATACATATTTAATTTTATTTAGTTTACATTAATAGATACATTTTATATATGTATCAGTACCTCACTGTCTATATTTCACCTGACAGTGTAAATATTTAAAATCCTAATAGCTTAGCAGTTAAGAGTGTGTACTTCTCTTGCAGAGGACCCAAGTTCACACAGTACCCACATGACCTGGATAACAACCACCTTTACTTCCAACTTCTGGGGATCTGAGATCTTTTCTGACCATTAAGGGCACAGCCTCACATGTACATTCTTAAACACAGGCACACAAAATTTGTATATTTTTAAAGATCTCCTTCAAAAAAGATATTAAAAATCACCATCAATAAAAGTGTCTCTTACATGGTATTAGGAAGCTGAATAGTTACACATGCAGAAGGATAAAAGGAGATTATTATCTACTCTTCTGTACAACAATTTAAAATAGACTGAGGACTTCTCAGAAAGATAATCAGGGACATGCTCTGAGAACGACTGGGATTCCATTTCACTTTGGTCTCAATGGCTATCCTCAACAGCACAGGCAACAGTTCATGCATGCAAAGATGGACACTTACACATGACAAGAGGAATGTAAGTTAGTGTAGCAACTATGGAAATGAGTACAGAGCTTTCTAAAAGCCTAAAGAATTACCATGTGATGACATGTCATATGCATTACACTGGAAAACTGTCATATCTTATTTGAGAAATTGGTGGTTGCTTTCTCTATTTTAGACCCAAGCATGCCTATTCAAAGTATCCCCAAACATTTCATGGTTGTTGAGTACTGCCTTCCCCGAAAATCTGTGATAAGAAGGGGAGAATATCAAAATAATTGAAGAGTAAAAATATCATCTCCATGAGAATAGATAGAAGATACATTATTTCCAAGAGATATTATTGTTGTTTATCTCATAATATACAGGTTCATATAGTGACAACGAGGAGTTAGAAGTTCAACTAAGGGAAAAACGACCTTGGAGAGAACTCTACCTGAAGATCTCAGCATCCTCAGTTGGATTTACCTGGAGGTTGTGAACACTTGATTTGATGACATTATTTCCAGCTTTTGCTGTTTGTTCTGCTTGGAAGTTGTAAAAAAGGTCACACTCTGTATCTGCCTCCATGTGTCACTGGCATGGCCAGGCACAAGACTGAGCTCTGGGAATCCAATTGATGAGAGAGAGGAGAGATACTGCAGGCGAGGGACATCGAGATCATGATGGGAGGACGTGCAGAGATGACCCGCCACACTAGTGGAAGCCTATGAACTGTGGACTGGTGGCTGTGGAGCCCCCATGGGACTGGACTAGGCCCTCTGGATATGGAAGATGGTTGTTTGGCTCAAGCTATTTGGGGGGCACCCAGACACGGGGATCGGGATCTGTCCCTGGTCTATGGGCAGGCTTCTGGAATCTGGTGCCTGTGGTGTGACACCTTGAACAGTCTTGGTGCAGTGGGAAGGGGCTTGGACCTGCCTAGGCTCAGTGTGCTGGGCTCTGCTGACTCCCCATGAGAGACCTCAATTTGGGGTTGCAGTGTGGCTTGGGAAAGAGGTCTGGAGGGTGGGAGGAGGGAGGAGGGGGGTTTGTGGATAGTGTGTGGAGTGAGTAGAAAATTTCTTAACAAAGAAAAAATGAAAAAAAAATAAACACTGCTAAGCAGGGAAGCATGCTACCTGCAAGAGCATGCCAGAGTGCTTATGTTTGGGATTAGAAACTAAATAAATAAATTTCTGTGGGGTATTGCCCTAATAAACCAACACAGCTGTGAAAAAAAAAAGTCACACTCCTCGGGACTCTCAATGGGGGAACTCAAGAAAGCTGCCTTAAAGGGCTTCCTGCCTCAGTTTCTGTGGAGGATATGAGCACTCAATTTAAGATGTTAGCTTTTTAAAATTATATTTATGTTGTTATCTGATTTTTTAAAAATGGAAATCCTACCAGAGGGGATACTTTATTCTGCCCAGAACTGGAGCTGGTTATCTTAAAGGGGGTTCCCAAGTCAATTTCTCCTAGATGATTTGGGCAACTGATTCAATGATGCTTTTCTGCCTATCACCTATCTATCTATCTATCTATCTATCTATCTATCTATCTATCTATCTATCTATCTATCTATCTATCATCATCATCATCATCTATCAACTATTTACTTGCTATATCTTCTTCTTCTTTGGGCTTCTGAATACATCATAAATTCTTATTCAAAATTGAAAACATGGCTATTTTTGATTATCCTCCAGACTATGCATGTGAGGTATATTTGACATGTTTTGCAGAATCTATGGGTTGGCATTTCTGTTCTTAAGGAGTAGCTCTTACAAAAACTGAAAGTTCCTTTAACTGCATTATTCAGGAGGTAGAGGCAATGGATCACTATTCTGACAAGGCCAACTTCATTTTGAATGTTCCAGGATAACAGAGCCAGGTAATAAGAACCTGAATTAAAAAGAAAAAAGAAAAAAGAAAAAGAAAGGTGATGTATTTGATAAGAACAAAAATGAAGGGATGAGGAAATGAGCAACCTCCCCAAATCAGTCTGTCATGTGTTGATTCTTAAATCAAGGTGAATAGATGTGCTCTGTATATTAAACTGTAAACATGGCCTGAGATCAATACTCTGAACACACAGTGGAAGGAGGAAACCGACTCCTGAAAGTTGTCCTCTAATGTCTAGATACTCACCACGGCATTTCCATTTCTACACTCACACAGAAACACATTATATAAACAGAACACAGCAGCAACAACAACAATAATAAAGAATGTATTTTCACACAAATTTATTATTATTATATATCTAAGAAACCATAATTGTAATTTTTATTGCCTGTTTTATGTGATGGATTTATGCTGATATATTTAACTGTGGTTCTAATTTAAAAGTAATAATTTATATATTTTACATGGCAATTAAGTAATCTAAGTTTTGTGCATACTTGTACAAATGCAAAGCAATTTTTCTTACCATCATTAATCAAATACTAAAAAAATCATGAGTTTCGTGAAAGAATAATATTCTGGACTTTGTTCTGTTTATTTTTGATATACAAATACATAGTATATGTTTATTAATGCAAAAGTCCTACTGTTGTTCAATGTACAATGTAAATAGAATTTTGTAAAACATCTAAACGTAAATGATGAGAACATGAAGGAATGGGATGGTTGAGCTGGGGGAAGGATGAGTGGGAGAGCAATGAAAGAGATATCTTGATAGAGGGAGACATTATGGGGTAATGCAGAAACCTGGAGCTAGGGAAATTCCCAGGAAGCCACAAGCATGACCTCAGCTTAGACCACTAGCAATAGTGAAGAGGATGCCTGAACTGGCTTACCCTGATAATCAGATTGGTGAATACCCTAACTATCATCATAGAGCCTTCATTCAGTAACTGATGGAAGCAGATGCAGAGATCCACAGACAAGCCCCAGGCAGAGTTCCAGAAGTGCAGTCGAAGAGATGGAAGAGGGATTCTATGAGCAATGGGGGTCAAATAATAAACTTATTGGCATCTAAAATGCTAAAAACTGTACTTATTCTTCTCAGAATATTTAATGTGGTTGTTTCTCTTAGATGTTGTAAATTCTATAACGTTCTATTTTCTGTTTGGCATCCCTCAAAGCATTGTTATTTCAATATGATTTAGACACTCTGTAGTTAAAAAAAAGCTAAATTATTAGGAACTTCATGCACAAACCTTCAAATAATCTGCCAAATTGTTTTCACCAGTGACTCTTACTAAGTGATTGAACTTTGAAGGATGGAAGAATGGGATAGAAAGGAGGTGATGGACACTTAGAAGTCATCACATTCATAACAGTGGAAGTTATTGTGAAGGAAAGTTGGTGATTTTGGACAATTTGTCAGAATGAGAAATATACAGAGATAGGGAAAATAATTACAATCCAACTACTGTAATTAATCTCGTTAACTGAAAATGTAAATGCATGAGAGCATCTTACAAAATGCTATGCCAATTTTTGTCACAATTTTGGCATAACATAACCAGCCTGCAAATTCAGCGCTAGGTGTAGAATTCTTTACTGAGTGGTACTAAAGGTAGTGAATAAACTTTCTTTTTTAAATTGAAATTAGATGATTCTCTGATAGAATACCTCCAGACCACAGTTTCCCCTCTCTCCACTTCTCCACGACCCCTTACCTTTGATAACCCTCAGATGTACGTCCCCCCATTTCCCTTCAGAAAAGAGCAGGGCTCCAGGAGACAGCATCCTAACCAGACAAAACAAGATACAAGAAGACAAGGCAAAAGCCATTATTTCCATGCTGGGCAAGGCAATCCAACAGGAGGAAAAGAATCCCCCAAACAGAAAAACACCAAATCCCACTGTTAGGAGTACCACAAACAACACCAAGCTAACAGCCATAACTTGTATGCAGAGGATATAATGCAGACCCATGCCAACCAAGTGCTTGCCGCATCAGTATCTGTGAGCACCTATGAGCCCTACTTAGATGATTCAGTAGATCATGTTCTCCTGGTATCCTCTGTAGACGAATTTCTAAAGGGGCTTATTAATAAAAACAAACCCAGAGCCAGGTATTGGGGTGAACGTTGAAAGGACAGAGAAACAGAACAAGCCACACCCAACCTCATCTTGCCAATTCCTCAGCTGATCTTGTTTCCTCAAATTGAAAGCTTCTGAGTCCTCACCTGAATGAATCTCAGCTGAACTGCTGCTCAAAAGCTAAAATCTTAAAAAGACTCCAATTCCTGGTCCTCATGACTTTTATACCTTTCTGCTTCCTGCCATCGCTTCCTGGGATTAAAGGAATGTGTTACCATGCTTGGCTGTTTCCAGTGTGGCTTTGAACTCACAGAGATCCAGATAGATCTCTGCCTCCTGAATGCTAGGATTAAAGTTGTTTGCTACCACTGCCTAAACCTATGTTTAATATAGTGGCTGTTCTGTTCTCTGACCCCCAGATAATTTTATTGGGGTGCACAATATATCAACCACAATCCTACATCCCCTCTGACTCCCAATCTTTAATCTCCCATCTGCTGTGGGGTTCCTGACCTCCAAGGGACGGGACCTGATGGAGACCTCAAACATGGACTCTTTTTCAGTATAACCCCTGTCTATGGGTCTGTATATCCACTCCCTTCTTCTGCCAGAAGAAGCCTCTCTGGTGACAACTAGACAAGGCACTGAACTGTGAGTGTATCATTATGAGTCATCCCATTGATTTTGTTTGTTCATTTGTATACCAGTCTTATTTGGTCTATCTTAGAGCTCTGGCCTATCCAGTTTCCAGTTCCTGCTGATCCATGCACTATGGGGCATCGTTGGCTCCCTCAAGTCAAACCACATATAAAGAGTATGTTGTAGACTATTCAATGAAAACAGGAGGAACAAAACAACAACAACAACAACAATGACAGCAACAACAAAACATATGGAACTGAGTTAAAATGATATAATTTCTCTATGAAAATCAAATACATCAGGATCTCTGTAAGACAGCAACTTTATGGGATTCTGAATCTGGAACTGTCTAATATTTTCACAGAATTTTTGCAATGAAATTGTGTAATGTTTTAGCCATAGCTATATTGTATAATGACTTAATTTTCTCCTTTCATGGACAGAGCTGACATGACACACTCTTGACATTTTCTACCCATAACTGATTGAAGGGTTATCCAGCCTTCTACCTTATGCCTCCACTTCCTCTCTGTGGAAATGAATAATGGCATTAATTACGTGAGTAATGGTTTTCAGAAGGTTACAGGATCACACAAAATGAATGGAACACTTAAGCATACTTTGGGAAATAATGTCTTGAAAATCTTCTGTAGAAACATATAGGATAAAGAAATGTGGGTATTTGTATAATGTTAACTGTCTTAGGAAGGAAGTATATCAAGTAAAATTTAAGTATATAGATAAAGACAAAATGTCTATCAGAGTCAAGCGTCTCATTCAATTCTATGACAAAAATATAAACTAGACATTAATTCCTTATCAATTAATTAATATATAGATATATATATTTCACTTAACAAAATATATTTCACTTCCTTTTCATTTAGAATTTGACTTTACTTTCTAAATAGGTTTTATAAGCATTAGTTTTGGATATTGTTGAACTTTCATTTTTAGTGACAATAAAGACAAAAAAATCAACTTTTATGCAATGTTTAAGTTATTTTGCCAATCATTCTGTATAAGAAACCAGCATCCAACTTATTTATAAATGATACTATTTTTTTATTCACAAATGTGCAGGCCAGTTGGAGTATTAATTTGCTGTATGAATAACAAAACCAAAGTTTCCTAGGGTAGAGCACATGCACATGTTTTCCAATACCAAATTATCAGCACTGAACATATACTGTGAATATTTGAATGGAAATGGCTCCATAGTCTCATATGTTCCAACTCTTGATCCTTAGTCAGTGTAACTACTAGGGAAGGATTAGAAGGTGTGGCCATTGGAGTATATTGAAGTATTTAGAAATACATATTTGTATAGGTATGTATATTATGTGTGTAATAGCAATTAATGAAAAAAGGTTATTTTTTGAAAGAGTAGTGGTGTATGAAAGTGTTTGCAGGGAAGAAGGAGAGAAGGAACTTACCACTGACACTGACTCTCAAAGACCCCATCACAACATAGCATATTCAATTTACTTTTTACCTGTTCTTCCCTCACTCTTGTCATTAAATTTTAATGTATATGTTTTGAAACATATTCACCAGTCACATCCACACTATAGTGGTCATAATTGTTGGTTTAAGTCAGAGCTATCGTGGTGGTGATGGAGCTATAGGTCCCATCTGAGAATGATGGCTGTTCCACACATCCTCTCTGCACAATCCGACTTGTGGGGTGGGTTCCTTTGATGTCTGTGGAAAAATAGAAATGAATGAGAAAGATATCCTGAAAATTGTATTTAATGTTCTTAATCATAATAAATACTAATACTTCATTAACAAAACATAGGGACCCAAGTTCTTGTAGCAAGAAGGTATTATCTATGGTTGCTTATGCAAATTGACATCAATAAAAGGAAAGTTGAATATTTTGAATGGATGGTTCTGATCACCTTTTTGTCTTTGTATTTTTTTTTTTTACATTTTGAACTACTCAAAATAAAGACAATGTCTCATACTTATAATAATTATATATGATATATATTATATTATATTATATTATATTCCATTCTACTATATAAGTCAGTGGTAGCATGAACTCACCCTAGTCTTCAAGTCAGTGAAATCTTACATTTAAGAATTTAATAGTTGTTATTAAAATTATAGATCTTCCAGGAAATGACATTGTTTTTACAAATTCTTTTCATATTGAACAGACAGTAGTTGAGTTGAATTGAGCTCATACTTCTTGGGTAAACTCATGCAAGAACAGTCCTCCAGTGTTACTTTGGTTGAGATGTTTGAAATAGCCTTTAAATATGAAGAGGCAATTAAAATTTGGGTAGGAGATCAAACAAAGAGTCTTTTTGCTCAAGTAGCAATTAGCCAAACATTTCTAATAATAACCAACTAAAGTTTCATTGTATATGTTGGCAGTTACTAAAAATGCATTTCAGAGTTATTTTCAGATATGCTTTTTTTAAAGAGAAACCTAACTATTAAAACTGTAATTTTCTCTACCAAGAATTCTATTGTCTAGCTATGAAAGGACTTAAAGATTTACATTCAGGTAATGTCATTTTGCACAGTTGGCATTGTTAAATTCACAAATCAGGAGTTATTTTAGAAAAATATCTGTCTCACTAAGTGACTAGGTTGAAAGGTGAAGCAGAAGGAAATAATCCTCTATTTAATAAAGAAAGAAAATGGAGCTGATCTGTAACATTATGCATTCACAAATATGAAGACATTTAATGTTAAGTTGTTTGAAATCTCCATTTGTGAAAGAAGGCATAGAAAAAAATCAAAGAGCCTGACCATGGGTAGACATACAGTAAAAATAGGTCTTCTGGACTTGACATAGGCATTGTATGCCCTGGAAAAGACTGGTGTAGTCATCATTTCATGACAGATAGGGGAGGAGCCACACCCTCGAGAGGGACACTGTCCCTCCATCAGCTACTACTGGAAGTTTATAACTACTGGTGGGGGAGGAGACCATTTTTTCCAGTGCTATAGCCACTAGTAAATAACCCATACCCCACTAAATAGACTCCTGTCCATATGCTTATAAGGAAATATATTTAATCTCAGTAGGTCACACACAAACAGAATACATGAAAGTGGGGTTTTATGGAAAGAAGGGTTGCAGGAGAAGACAATGGGAGGAGAGAGAGAAATTGGGGGATAAAATAATTAAAATCCATCATATTCATGAATTTAACTTTCAAAGAGCAAGTAAAAGAAAAACCTTCAAAATATGTTAATGTTGGTATGCTGTCAAGCACAGTAATAAATCTAATGGAAGAATGATTTAAATTAACTCTGATTAGTATAGAAATTTCAATGAATACAATTTGCAACAGTCCAAAAAGTACAGCTCAGTGCATTAGGCTGGTGCGTGGGTTAATTTGCCAGCTGCTATTACAACAGGGTCTCTTGAGTATGCTATAGCTTGAATAGATTCACAACTGTGTGTATCCTTTTTACATCAGATAACTAAAAATAAATAGAATAAACTTTTAGTTTTCGTTGAAAAGCCAAAGCACTTTAGGTTGGCAGTGCTGAAAATATTGAAAGATTCCAAATTTTATTTTGATGGTTTCAAGAGGGAAATTTGAGATAGAATACATGTCTAAATGTTATAAAGCTTCTTAAGGTAAAGAAAAATATGTCAGAAAGAGCTATTTATTGACAAGAGACAATATAAGTTTAATTAATTAGAAATTATTTTCCAAAAGTAATTTTAAAAATAAATTATATTTTATTATAATTTTTAAAAAGCTCTACAGATAACTATAAAACCGGTGAACAACCCTTGTCTTAGTTACTTTACTATTGCTGTGATAAAATACCATGAACAAAGTAACATAAAAGGAAGCCTTCACTGGGTGGTGGTGGGACATGCCTTTAATCCCAGCACTTAGGAGGCAGAGCAAGGAAGATCTCTGTAAGTTCAAGGCCAGCTTGGTCTACAGAGTGATATCCAGGACAGGCACCAAAACTACACAGAGAAATCCTGCCTCGAAAAGCAAACAAACAAACAAATGATTAATTAATTAATTAATTAAAGGAAGCATTAAATTTGATTTACAGATTTAGGTAAGTCCATGATGGTCAGGTGAAGGAACAGCTGAGAACTCACATCTTGATCCACAAGCACTAGGTGAGAGAGGAAAGACAGAGAGAGAGAGAGAGAGAGAGAGCGAGAGCGAGCATGCTAACTGGAAATGACACAAGTCTTTTTATACCTCAAATCTGTCCCCAGTTACACACTTTTCCCAACAAGGCCACACTTGCTAATCCTTCATAAACAGTTCTAACAGTTGGGGACCAAGTATTCAAATATGTGAGCCCATGGATGTCACTCACATGTCAATGATCAGGGATTAAGTATCATTTCAGAATCCAAATACATGGAACCAATTGTTAGGATACCAATTCAAGGATACTTGAAAGGAGTCAATTTATATTATATCTGCGAGACAATTCATAGTTTATGTTTATTGAGAGAGAGGAAATCATTTTCTTCAGTGGTGTATCAATGAGAAACTGCTCTTGTTCCAATATAACCTCCCACCAAATCATAGGAAAATATTAATAAAACTCCAACTAACATCAGTGAGTTGTCCATAAAAGGATGAGTGATTGGGAGGAGGAGTTGTTTGGAAGAAAGTTTTAGTGACAGAGGGAGGGAATAGAAAGAAGTGATTGTTGGCTAATTGAGCAGTGTCAGGTATGTTTCTGACGTATCATGAAGTTAGCCTTAAATGCAAAACTGGTTCCTTACTTCCTTATCATTTGTGGCACTAATGTGCAAGTGTATCTTATAGGCAGGACTCTGTTTTAGATAAAAGGGTTTGTAGTTTGGTAATGTTGATGGTTTCTTTTATTTTATGGTCTCATGCAGAGTACCTTCCATCACCATGAATTGTAGTCAGTAGAGGTGAAGGTTCAAATTGGGCGCCAGATCAATTCCTCCATTTTTGATAGAGTAACTAAATGGTAACTTCAGCAATAATCCTTTTCAGGTTGTGGAAGGGAACCAGTAGCATTGGCAATATCATGTATGTTTCTGAGGAGGTCTCTAGAATGCTTTTGCCCAAAACTTATAAAGAGGTAAACCAGTCCCAGCATTGGATGCTTACTTATATATCCACAGATTGTTGCATTCCTAACTCTGAGGTTTCTTTTTTCAGTAGATGGTAATTAACATTACCAGACCTGCAACTGGAGAAGATATAGTCAGTGAGAGACTTTTGAGAATTCAGCCCAAAATGGAATGTCATTACTAATGACATTACTAATGTCCCATCATTTCAAGCCTCACGGATTTATAAATAAGTGGTGGAAAGTATGCAAACAGGTGAGGTGTAGAGTGACTCGAAGTAAATAGCTTCATTCAGACAAAGCAGTGCTGATACAGATATGAACTCACAGAGACTGGGACAGAATAAAATGGTCTTTACAAGTTCACTACAGACAAAATGCCAGTTCAACCAAGAAGCTGTTTACAATTGACACCTGCTGGAAAAGATAAAACCAATTTCCTCCAACAGAGTGCCATGGGTATGTCAACCTCATTCCAGGAATCTAGTTAGTCAACACAAAGTAGACTCCATATTGTTCTCATTGTTGTATGTGCTTTTGTTTTATTGGTATTTTTTTCTCTTATTGGGTTTCCATTTATCTTTAGTTTATGTTTTGGGGTTTGGGTGTTTTTTCTTCCTTTGGAGAGAGAATGAGTGAGAGCACATGTAAAATTGGGTAGGCAAGATAGTAGGGAGGATCTTGGAGGATTTGGGGGGCTGTAAAGAATATGGTTAAATATATTAAGAAAAAAATTAAACAAAACCTAAAAGAGGAATTGAGGTAGAAATTATTAAAATTTGTTATGTATACATTTGAAATGACAAACAATAAAAGAACAGAACTTTTCCATAAATATTTTGAAAAGAACAGATAAGGAATGATTTTAACAATGTCACATTATTTCTGATACCAGAATGAAAACTCAAAGAGTTGGAGGTTCAATATTGATGAATGGCTTAATAAAGTATGCTATCAAAGAAAAAATAGGATTATATATTGCTTAAGTTGAACTTTTTTCATTTATTTGGAATCATATTAAGAAAATATTGATAAAAATTTTGAGAGAAATGACATTCCTCCAATAACTAACAGAATTTCAAATGCAAAGTGTCCTAATGCTATGCATTCATGTGATAACTTTTCTTGTTTGGCTTTTGCTATGGAATAATGGTCCTGTGCACTGTAAAGATTTGTCACTTGATTGGGTTAATAAAATGCTGATTGGCCATTAGCCAGGCAGTAAGTATATATAGGTGGGGTGACCAAACTAAGGATGATGGGAAGGAGAAGGGAGGAGTCAGAGAGTAGCCACTGGAAAAGGCAGAGAAGCAAGATGAGAATATCATACTGAGAAAAATTACCAAGCCACATGGCTAAACATAGATAAGAATTATGAGTTAATTTAAGTGTAAGAGTTCTCTAATAACAAGCTTGTGTTACCAGCTGAGCATTTGTATGCAATATTAAGCCTTAGGGTGGTTTGGGGAACTGATGAGTGGTAGAGAAACATCTGGTTACAGGCTTTAAAGTTGAAGTAAATGTTGAAGTAATGAGGGAAGTTAATATGCTTTTGTGATTGGAAATTAGGAGGAAATCAGTTAAAGTATTACATGTAAAGCAGTAAGAAATGATCATATCCATGAATATGTATCACTTTATGGGAATGATATAAACATATGAAATATAAAATAGTGTGAAATAAACTATCCTCCATAGAACACAATATTGAGATATTTAACTGATACATTTATTAATCATTTGCAATAAATGAACATTAGTATTACATATATCTGTGAATGTATACATTCCTAACATGCTTTTCTTTGCTAATATAATATAGCATTATTTCCTTGAACTGTCTTAGTAAAACATGTGTGTAATTTCTTGTAATTAAAAGTGACAGATAATAGTCAAATTCCAGATGTGTAGTAGGTGGGCAACGATCATTATAATATGAGTTGTGAATTTGTAACCTACTTGGTGTACATAGCATCTGGGAAGTAGTTACTAGTATTCATTTTCATATGACTAGTTTTATAATACAGTTCTACTTTACTTAGAGCAATAACCTGATTATAAGTCTATATTTTAAAATCTCACATCAGCTTTCCTGAGAAGTACAGAACTATTATGATTTTTGGAGACTTTCAGATGAACTTACTTCATAGCTATTGATAACTCATTTCAGTTATGAAGGTCAATATCTCTGGCAGTTGGTTGGAATGTATTCTTAAATGATAAATTTTTGTGCTCATTTGCTATGACATGCTCAATTGCTCTCCTTGTATAAAATGGGATGAGTTATTGTTCTTTCAAGAGTTATTAAAAATTGTAGTCTGTGGAATTTATGTTACTCTAGTCAGTTTCTCAAAGTTACACCTTTTTTTTCTTTAATAAAAATGACTTATCACAGGTCAATGCTATGTAATACCTGGAAAATAAAATGTATTACAAAGGAGAAGTTCAGGAAATTAAAATAGAGTTTGTCAAATACTTGAAGTCAACACCAATGATATTCTGGGTAAAAGACTACAATTCCTGGTAATAAAAGCCACTAAAAATAGATCAAGACAAAGAACACAGGCATGTGCCATTCTGTCAATAAGTATAGAGGCATAAAGATGTTGTTTTTATATTTTATCATTTTGTAAATTTTCTACCTGCATAGGAGAAATATTATCTGAAAAATTCTAATAGCTGGCATATTTAGGTAAGGTAATTCCCAATATATCAAGTTAGAAATATGCAGGATAGTAAGTTGAGAGTGCTGTTTTGGAGCAAATTTCATGTAACAGATGCGACAGCAGGAAGAAACTGAGGCATAAGTCTGAGAGTGCATATCCTGGATTGAGACGTTAAAATTCAGTGTAATGAAAATATAAACCCTTCTGATCCAAATGAACTGTGTCCCAATAGTGAAAAGTTCTGCCAGATTCTCAATGTGTGCATTTGTACCTACGAACTAAACAATAGGAATTTATGAATCCTTATTTTGAAGAAAAAAACAAGCCATTCCTCTGTTGGCACAAATACCCCTGGTAAATTTCACAGAGTTTAAGGCTTGTTACCAAAGTGCATTGTTAAATCATTTACTATTGTACCATACTGGTGAGTTCAGAAATCAGGTTTTAAGTCCGTTCAATACAATAATTGTCATTTTTAACATTTTCATTTTTGAAGTATATTTCTCTTCCAATATTGACACATAAGGAGGTTAAAATTCAAGATATAGACTCACACAAATAAAAAGGCTAAATATAAGAACAAAATAGGCTGAACAGCTGTGGCGCACACCTTTAGTCCCAGCACTTGGGAGGCAGAGCCAGGTGAATCTCTGTGAGTTCAAGGTCAGCCTGGTCTACAGAGCGAGATCCAGGACAGGTACCAAAACTACATAGAGAAACCATGTCTCGACAAACCAAAAAACAAAACAGAATAAAATAGAAGGAAACATATTTTTGATGATGCTGGAGATGCGAAACAAATGACTTCATGGTTCCAGTTCCCTAAAATTCCTGATCTAAGAGATTTCCTGAACTTCAAATCACGGACTGACACTGTATAGTATGTGATGCAATCTTTGAGTCAAAGGGATAAAATACATTGTGGAGTTAGAGGAATCTATGGGTAATAAATTAAAATAATTAAGTTATCAAAAAAAACCCTGAAAACCAGGACTAGGTATATTTCAGTTATTCAGTCAACACTAGTCAGAAGATGTTTGAGAAAATAACTGTCTAAATTATCTGTGAGTATAAGTCTGGAATTCTCGAGATACAGGAACAGAATACCTTCCAATTCTCTGCTCTAGAACACTTGAGGTCCCTAAAGCATGGAGTGCAGAAACACAAAGACATCATGCTTCAGAATGTAGATGTGTTAGTCTGAAGCTGATGCACTTCTCCGTATAAAAGATCTTTAAAGATACTATGTGAGGTGCTAGCCTTCTTCCTAATGGGATACTTGCTACAATAAAATTTATTGTGCATAGAAATGCAAAAAAGAATTAAACTAATGCACAAAACAGAACTTCCATAAAGATAAAATTCACTCTTTAATAACCAAGTAGTGATCACCTAGAATGTAATGGAATTAAAATTTGAACATTGTTGAGAGAACAATAATAAATTTGAATAATCAGTACTGACACATAATTCAGAGTCAGCAGACAATGAAATTAAAAGTTATTTCTCTGCTTGAAAAATTATGTAGTTCTTAATGATAATTTAAATGTGTATCAAATCAACACCTAAATTAAATGTGACCTTGGGCAATACCTCAGTTGGTAAAGTACTGGCTTCTCAAGTATGGGACCAAGTTCAGATCCACAGAACACACACAAAATGTTAGATATGATGGCCTACATCATGCCATCTTAGTTATGGACAGGCAGAGAGAGGAGGATCCCTGGTAATCCTTGACTACCAAGTCTTGGGGACTTGTTTAGTTCCTATTTTATTGAGAAGGTATGTATCAAAGGATAATCTGGAGAATGGCAGAAGATAGTTCACATCAATCTTTGGCTTCCACATGGACTTGTAGAATCAATTAATCAAACAAACTCAAAGAAACAGTTACAAAGCACACAATGTTAAACATCTAAAACACTAAAATACATAAAATGAAAAGTTATATTCAGAGACATTAATGACATGTTACAAACCTCACATAAAGGGTTGCTGAAACTGAAAATGTACAGTGAAAGCTATGTAAAATCAGTCACAGCCAAGAAAACTGAGGGATCAGAACATAGACAAAATAGTACATGTAATCTCAAACCAATGGCTATGAATGGTAGAAGTCCCATGAGGCATCTCTCAGTGAGGGGAGTTGCCCTCTACACACCGTCCTTAGGTCACAGCAGATACATTATAATTTCCTAATCTCTCTAAGTACAGATGTACAATCTCCTCCATAACTCTGTTCAGGCAAAACCTGGTTATGTTTCCAAAAGACTCTGAGCCTTCAGTAAATTCTCATGCTAGCTTACATCTTTTGGGGGAGATGTTTACTTAAATTAAAGCAACAATATTTAAGTTATTCATTCTGTCTTCATAATTATGCTCACTGAAGATTTTTGTTCTTTTATCAAAGTTACTGTATTATAATAAGGCTTGTAAATTTTATAAATAACAAGCTTCCATGTCTGATATCTGTATCTGTGCTCTCTAGATTGAATTTGTACCATACCTTACTCTTCCAATACAGGTTTTTGCTAGGTCACCACATTTTCTTATCACTTGACCATTAGACTTTAAACTGTCTGTCTTTATTGCTTTTCCTGTCTGAATTCTCTGTACCTGTATTTTCTATAAAAATGCATCTTTCTCATTGATGCATGGATGCCTTAAAGTGAATCTTTATCATGTAATTCACTGTCTCATTATTTCAAAGAAGATAGACGGTATGAAGCAATCAATCAATCAATCAATAAATAAATAAATAAATAAATCTCTTGATATAATCTGAAAAAGAAGCATTTAGTTTTGCTAATTAAAGCATTTCTTCTGTAAGAGACATCATCTTTTTCTATTATCCAGTGAGCAGGTGCTGTGGGATGTTCTGTATGGCAAATGTGTTGCTAATAAAACACTGATTGGCCAGTGACTAGGCAGGAAGTATAGATGGGACTAACAGAGAGAATAAAAAGAACAGGAAGGCAGAGGGAGTCTCTGCCAGCCACCACCAGGACAAGCAGCATGTGAAGTTGCCGGTAAGCCACGAGCCATGTGGCAAGGTATAGATTTATGGAAATGGATTAATTTAAGATATAAGGACAGTTAGCAAGAAGCCTGCCACAGCCATACAGTTTGTAAGCAATATAAGTCTCTGTGTTTACTTGGTTGGGTCTGAGCGGCTGTGGGACTGGCAGGTGAAAGAGATTTGTCCTGACTGTGGGCCAGGCAGGAAAACTCAAGCTACAAGCAGGTGCTTTTGACTGGACATGGGGAACTTATTTCGCTTGAGAGATTAAAGACCTTGAAGAAGGGAGGGATGGTTTAATGCTAAAAGATAAGCAAAACATCAACATCCCAGCAGTGAAGTAGGCAAGGCTTTGGGTGATTTTGAGGCTATAAAGTAGTCAACACACAAAATACAATATTGCCTGTGTAATTGAAAGTCTAGAGGAGGTCACAATGGTCATAATAAAGAAGCTTGGAAAATGTTCCATGGATGAGATGATTGGTGTGTATAAGTATGAGATGGTACTAAGTTTGTTGGATTGGGACAAGACATATTTAATTAGTTACTTAGTTATTGTGTGTGTGTGTGTGTGTGTGTGTGTCACAGAGAAGGTTTGTGCGTCAGAGGCCATTCCTTGGGAGTTTTTCTTTTCTTTACTGCTATCCTATGGGTTCTACAGGACTCATGTTTTCACCCAGGACCACAGAAACTGTTACCAACTTATTCCATTTGCTTAGGAAAAGTTTATTTTAAAGATAAGAAGTAACAAGACTTTTCCTTGCAAAATATCATATTCAAACAATTGATACACAAATGATGATCTGAAATTATATGAAAATAACTAGAGTTTTTACTCATTTCCCAATTTTCATACTTCATGGAAATAGAATGCAGTTTCTTCATTTTAAAGAAATATTCACCCTAGTACTTGAGGTTGATCATTCACTATCCTATTCAGAAGAAAAAAAAAACTTTTTTTTCTAATTGAAAACTTTTATCCATATTTTAACTTATTTCCACAATATCTAAGAGTGGCTATGCTTTAACAATCAGGAATATCAATTTAGATTAGTGTTCAATGGTGTTTGTTACTACAAGTCTTACCAAATATAGAATTATTGATATTTAATAAAATAAAATAATAATATAGAATTTTCAATAATACTCTAAAATTTGAAAATATTCTCATTTGGATTTTTATTATGCAAAAACCTAAGCAAGGGAGAAGATTTGAACATACCATTCATGGGGATAAAATCCTCATAATTTGTGTTTGCAAGAATATCTTCTTTTTTTACAAGAAAGTCACATTATATGTTAAACATTTTCTATGACTTCAATAAAAAAGCTCCATTAACAAATAAATTGAGAAGGAACAGAGTAGGCTGTGGAGAAACCTCAGCTGTGAAAGGACTTGCTGATATCTGTGAGTATCCTAACTGATTCTCCAGCACCAATGTGAAGATTGAGGTGTGATGAATTGTCTTTGTAATCTTGGTGTTAATGAGATAGAAGTCAATGGGTTTTTTGACATTTACTGGCCAACCCTTTCATTACAAGAAGTAAATTCCTGGTCCAAGTGAGCAACACTATTTCAAAATACCAAGTTGAATGGTTGGGAGGAATGACATCCAAGGTTGACCTGTGTCTCTGCACACACAGGTAGACACATGTACACATGGACCTGCACACATGAACATGCATTCATATCTACACTACATGTAAAAACAATAAAAGTAACATGATCCTACTGCCAGCGAGTCCTTAAAGCAGATCAAGCTACACAACTATGTGGATTATGCAGAGGGCACAGTCCAGTCCCAGGGAGGCTCCACCAGCTGGAGGGGCAGGAGGAGGGGAGAGGGGGGATCTGTGATTGGTATGTAAAATGAATAAAATATTCCTTAACAAAAAAATTTAAAAATGGAAAAAAAGTAACAGGATAAGTGAATCTCACCTAGAGTGGGCAGAGGTGAAATTATTCCAAATTATTACTTTTATATATTGATAATGTATTCAATATTATCCATGTTTATCTAAAATTATGTCAATATCGACATCACTACATTATTTAACTGAGACCATATAGTATTTATAACACATTTCAGTATGTTCTATTGATATTCCATCTTAGCTGGCTCAAAAGTGAAAACAAGTTATGAAATACTTTATGGCAGCTAGCTCTTCTAGTCATCATTTATTATTATATCCCAGTGACATAATGTTATTTATGATCTTTACTATGACAGAATTAGTAATTTGCTTTAGGGTCACATTTCCTTGAGTGTCCTTAAGAGCATGATGAATCTCACTCTGCTTTTTGTTGACTCTATTCTCATCACAGTCAGACATTTCCTTGCTTTTTATGACAAAAAAATTATTCATTAGTAAAATTTCTAACTCTGTCAAGCTATCTCATTATTTTCTGCTATGCAACTAACAACAGACATATGCTCACATAACAAATAAATATTAAAAATTTGATTTTCCTGTGAACAAAAAATAATCTTTATAAAATCAAATCATTTTGTTAGTCTAATATTTACACATCCAATATCTATAATATCAATTTAAACATTATAACTATAAATAAATGTTGAAATTGTTATCTTAGTGAATTGTGCACTTAGAAGACAGACTTAGGATGAACATTTACACACATGCATTTTATTTTATGTAATATACTTCTCACCTTTCTTTTTTAAAATACAGTTGCATGCGTGACAATACATGAGAAGGATACCAATATTGCAAATGAATTTGAAGTATGCCTGGAATTGACTTTATTTCTAGATTTGTGCTCATCTTCAAGATCACGAAGAGTATGAATGAAGTCAGATTAGATAGCTAATTTCCATGTATAAACACTGAAATAGCGAAGCACACAGGAGAACACAGGCAGGCTTTTGATGGATTCTACTTTGAGTGGTTTGCAAGGAAGAATGAAAGTATGTTTCACCAGAACAGTTGAATACTTTCAGTACTGTATTTTCTTTTTAGTAGATTTATTTGATTGATAACATTGTTATTTTTCTCCCCTTTTCAAATTTACAACTAATAAACAATATTTGCAGATGATCAACTTTATGCAAAAGGTTAACCAATAAAGACTGTGAATTAAAAATGAAAGAATATGAAGAACTAAAATGGCAGACACCGTATTATAAGTGTATTGGCCATGATATTAATAATTATCAAATATATGGCAATGAACTAATGTTTTCTTTGATCACATTTAATAAACTATTTGCTGTATTGGATAATTGCCTTTATGTAAGAGAGTTGGATATCAAATTATCAGAGTATGATTTAAAAGAAAAACAAACACTTGTTTTTAAACAATGTGACAAATTGCATATTCAAAGCCTTCTTCAAAACACTGCACATATTTTAAATACTTGGGAGAGTCAAGGTTGTGAATAATGGCTGTAAAGGGACAGGTGAGCAGTCTGCCGGAACTAATTATCTTTAGAAATTGTTCTGAGCAGAAATTGGAATTTGATTACTCTCATTTTTCCTTTTTCTCTTCTTTATTGCTATGACCTCTGTGATTTCTAGTGACATATTTGAAATTTAGGAAGACAAATTGGATTTATGCTAAATTGGGGAAAATGTAGCTGACTCTGGCTTTTCAAACACATTTAAGACAGGAATCTCCTTACTTTGTGCATGGTATTCATTTTAGCATTCTGAATTATTCCATGAAATGAATGAAATTAGTTATTTCATTGAACTTAAGCATCTCTGAACACTTACAAAATCTGAAAATTACTTTGATGTATGGTCTTATGAATAAAATTAACTGTTTCACATTTTAACTTTCTCCCCTTTCCCAGAATTTTTCCCCTTCAGAGGGTCAATTTTTCCATGTAGGGAAAAGCTCAATGATTCTTTCTTAGTCTCTTAATAAGAGCATTTTCTTCTTTTTCTTTTTTTCTTGAAATCTTAGCTAGATGTGATTGTGGTCATCATTTGTTGTTGTTTTGTATCAGGACCCTTCTTATGCTGTGACTATACTTGGTCAGCCAGCTTAACAAGATAAACATTAATATAATATACAGGTATAAATATATACAGTATAATACATACATATATATATAAATATATATATATATATATAGTATATCAAATATAAAGTAAAAGATTCAGGTCTTTTTATTGACTCAGCCAACTCAATGAGCTAGAGAGCCAATGAGCATTTAGACAAGACCGAAATATTCCCCTTTGATGATAGCTATTCTTGCTGAGGTGAGATGGAATTTCAAGCTTCGATGCATTTCCCTTATGCCCAAGGGCATCGAAAAAGTTTTAAAGAAGCTATGAGCAATTTGTGTTTCTTCTTTGGAAAGTGTCTGTTCATTTCCCTAGCTCATTCGATGTCTGGCAATAATTTCCGTGTTTAATTTTTTCAGTGCTTTATATAGTTTAGCACTTAACCCTGCCTGAAGGAAAGCAGGAATGATTTACTTTTGAACCATTCACAGGAGCAAAGAAAAGAAAGCTGCCGATATTGCCATCGAATAGGTAAAAGCAGACTGGAAATGTGTCATAGATACGCAGTGGGATTTTATTTAGCCATGAAGAGAAAATAAATTTGCAGGGAATGTGTTCAACTGAAAGTACTACGTGAAGTGAGGTAACTCAGGAAGAGAAAGCAGAAAAATCAGATGTGCACTTTCTACATAGATAATAACGAAAGTGTCTGTAGACTAACTTCTAAATGATCTTATTAAATAAAAACACAGAGCCAAATATAGGGGTGGAAACCTTAGAGAAAGATCAGGGAAATAGGGAAAGCCACAGCTAAACTTACCTCACCAACTAGGCAGCTTCCAAATGTGTGTTACTTTATGTCTACCCATGCACATATGCCTTACTGTTCTGCCATCTGATTTGCTCTCTGTCTCCAGGTCTCTATGGTTGGTACTGGGATTAAAGACGTGTGTCACCATGCTTGGCTCTGTTCCCTAGTGTGGCCTTGAACACACAGAGACCCTGCCTGCTAAGTGATAGGATTAAGGGTGTGTGCTGCTGCTGCCTGCCTTCTTTGTTTATTTAAAATGGCTTGCTATTTCCTCTGATCCCTAGGCAAACTTTATTTATTAAAGCACAAATAAAATATCACCACAAGTGTTTACATTTCTGCATCTAAATGGGATTGATTGTAGTTACAAGCTATGAGACTACGAAGGAGTCCTGAGAAGGGGCAAAGTGTATGTTGAGGAAACAGTGAGACCAATAAGACACTTGAACATAGAAGCAGGAAGGACACTGTTGGGGAGGATATAATGGTTTGGGGGACCTCAAGAAGTTGGGTTGGATAATGTAGAGGAGAATCAAAAGAAAGAAAATTTTGTTTGAAAATACCATAATAAAAAAAATATTGAGGATGTTTATTTGCAATTAATTAAAATATACTTATATTTACATCCATAATAGGATCTTTTAACACTCATGTGTTTATCATTTTTAATTTCCATACAGTTCATGCCTCTTCTCTTTCTTTTTTTCTGTGTAAAATCTATTTCAAGAAAATTCTTCACATATATCAAGACCTACCAGGACTTATGTCTTCCAGAAGGGTATCTGAAACCCTAAATCAATTTACATATTTTTAAACCTGAGATTATCAGTCCTTATCATATGTTTTATCATCTCCTACAAAATTACCATCTGTGTACGTAGTTCATGGGATTCAATAGAGATACGACACCCTTTAAGACTAGACTATCAAAAACGATTCTGGCAACAAAATTGTGATCTGGCTTTACGCAGCTTATTATCACCTTCTTCAAGAAGTGAATGCCAGTGTTAATTTTATACTTTTCTGCCAAATCAAATATCTTGCTTTAGAAAAAATAATAATTCTCTTGAGAAAACTTTCAGTCAATCAGGTTTTTTTTTTTTTTTTTTTTTTTTTTTTTTTTTTTGGGAGTGGGGGCTCAGACTGTGGAACCAAAATAAGACTGCTGTGGGATGGTCTGTATGTCAAATTGCTCTGATTGGTCAATAAATAAAATACTGATTGGCCAGCAGCTAGGCAGGAAGTATAGGTGGGACAAGGAGGAGAATAATTCTGGGAATTGAAAGGCTGAGGCAGAGACACTGCCAGCCGCCGCCATGACAAGCAACATGTGAAGACGCTGGTAAGCCACAAGCCACGGGGCAAGGTATAGATTTATAGAAATGGATTAATTTAAGATATAAGAACAGTTAGCAAGAAACCTGCCATGACCATACAGTTTGTAAGCAATATAAGTCTCTGTGTTTACTTGTTTGGGTCTGAGCGGCTGTGGGACTGGTGGGTGACAGAGATTTGTCCTGACCGTGGGCCACACAGGAAAACTCTAGCTACATAAGACCAAAATGCTTTCACCCTAAAACTAAGGCCTAAGACTTCTCCTTTTAGATAAAGGCCATAAGTTACTGGAACAGGCCAGGAGTTACTGAAACCAGTTAGCTCAGATTCCAGAAACCAGGAAGTGTAAAAGTACAGAGTCACAAGGTAGTCAGGAGGTAATGACTACCGGCTATGGAATGTCCTCTCCCTGATTTCCTAGGTATCTGTTTGACCATAGAATGTTCCAACCCTAGTTTCCATGGTGACTGTGTAATCACCAGATGCCCCCATTTGGGGGCAGCCAATGAGAAATGGTGACAGGCAACCATCTCCTTAGAAGGAAAATTGAATCTTGATTTCTGGAATTCCTAGACACAAGCCAATCAGAATTGTACCCATACTAGCACCCCTAAATGATGGAACCTCGTGATTTTTGCCTTTAAAAATTGAGCTTGCAGAGCGGTGGGCACTTCCTCCAGCCTCTACTGCATTGGATCTATTGGACGATGTCCTTGCCTAGGCTTGTATCCCGAATTAAATCTTGCTTTTGCATTCTGGTACGCTCGTCCTCGGTGTTGTCTCTGGGGGTCGTAATCTGGTCACAACAAGACTAGTCCCAAACTCCTGCTCCATGGTATCTCTGACTCAAGAGCTTGGATTAAAGGTGTTCACCATCTTTATCAATTTGAAATTTAATTTTTGAGTATTTCTTACATGATTTCTCTACTTAGCATTTTTTCTTCTCCCCTCTGCAACTCCTCTCATGCCTTGTCCTACTTAAATTCATTTCTTCTTTCATTATTACCTTTTCTATATTACATATTTATACAGACACACACAAAACCTACTGGGTCCCTTTAATGTTTTTACTTTGGTTTTCAATAAAATGTTCAATCAGCTCTCACACATTGAAATAGATTACTATCATATATATATATATATATATATATATATATATAATTGATTTTCTTTCCTTTGAGAACTCATACTGCCTTACCAACATAAAACCTTGCACAGACCTTACTATTTCTTTACATTTTTTTATAGAACAATATTCAGTTCATGATGACGCATAACATTTTTGTGTGTTCCCTTTAGTGAGTGGAATCCTTGACTGATTATGCTAAATGTAAATATAAATAAAAATACACCAGAATCATGATTGTTTGATAAATTATCAAGAAATTCTGTGGTTATTGATGTGGATATTTGGATATTATACAACAAAATAAATACTTCTCTTACCTTCTCAGAGATTGGAACTTTTGTTGTAGTACCTCACAACCCAAGTTCTTAAAGCATCTTGACAAAATCCTTAAGGCTGCAAAAGTAGTTTCTTAAAGCAGTGCCTTTTTTTTTTTTTCGTTTTTCGAGACCAGGTTTCTCTGTGTACTTTTGGTGCCTGTCTTGGATCTCGCTCTGGAGACCAGGCTGGCCTCAAACTCACAGAGATCCGCCTGGCTCTGATTCCTGAGTGCTGGGATTAAAGGTATATGCCACTGCTACCCAGCAATTAAAGCAATCTTAAAACTGGATATTCACCACAAATGCTGAACACAACATCAGATATTGCTTGGTGAGCAATGGTCCTTGGAATACTCTTTGTTACCTGGGTTAGTTGATTTCAGCAGGAGTGAGTGACTTAATACCTTATAAAACCCTTCCATAAAGATTTTTATGGAAAGTATGCCTCATTCCTTCCCCCCATATAATGTTTTCTGTGCTGTTCAATGAAAATAGAGAGCAGAGCCCTTTGTTAGGAGACAGAAAAAGACATAAGGACATGGACAGATGCAGAAGACAGACTTCAGGCAAGCACACATTCACATAACAGGCAGGGATTAAGGTAGGCAGGAAGAGTGAAGCAGAGGATTTAAATCTGGGCTAACTTTTGTTCAAATGACGCTAATGGGATGTGCTTCGATTTCTGCCCCTAATGCAACAATGATACATGATTATTGACTCTGAGTTTATTATTAATGTGTTCAAACTAATGTATTTTGAAGCCTTGTGTGAAGAAGCTAATGCGTTAAACCTACACAAATAAATGAACATACAGAATTTCATTTTATCATTTACAAAAAATACATTTATATGAACAATATTTCATCAAACTTCATATGCATTTAGAGATAATTCGCCCAAAATTCATAAAGCTTTTCAATAAACTATCCACATCTGAACTTTATTTCCATAAATAGGCTTGAGATAATATTTCTTTGATTAAAGAAACACTTCAAAATCTTGTAAAAAAGATAGCCAAATGTAATAATTACCCACAAAGAAAGAACCCTAGGGCCGTTTCTCCAAAGATAATCTAGTCACTGTGATATGCTTAAGGTTTCTCTTCAAAAATTTGTCTAGACTTTAATTTTAGAATATGTGAATATGCTCAGTTAAACAGCAAAGAATAGTTACAGATGCTCATATAAATATCTATGTGATAATCTTAACATTGGTAGATATCTGGAGTGAAATGTGTGGTTCCAACAAAATCATACAATTCTTTAAAAATGGTAGAGCAAGGCATAAAAAGAGAGTCAGAATGAGCCATGGTTATTGAAACAGTTTTCAACAGTACAGGTAGTATGTATGTAACATTATATTGCTAGATTTGCAGATGGATAAAGATCGCACCTCACACCGTAAGAAACATGACAATCCCTTGAGACTTTAAATAAGCAAGGAAATGGTTGTTATAGAGGAAGAATTTTAGATTCCAGTCCTCTACAACTATATGACCAATTTTTGTTTTATGTGAAAAGTCTCAGAATTTGCTATTACATCAACAGAAACATATATATATATATGTGTGTGTGTGTGTGTGTGTGTGTGTGTGTGTGTGTGTGTGTGAGTGAGTGTGTGTTGCTTTCTAACTTACAAGGGTCAAGTAATTTTATCTCTGTGTCACAAAGTGGGAGGATAATGCTACTACTGAGCAAGAGCATTGACTGCTGAGTTGATTTTCTCCTACTAGTTTGCTATTGTTAACATATTGCTGTGTAATTAATCAGTTAAACTTAAATTTTATTGTGTATTTTATGAACAAAAAATGTCAATGATATATGTATCATGCATGTGTTCAACAGCTGTATTAGTTGTTTGTATTTAGTAACTACATATTTGCATGCTCTCTTAATTTACAGAGTTTCAAAATTCCAAATACTAACTTACTGATATATAAACATCGACTAGATTTAAACTTATATTTCTGTGATTTTATGTTTCAAAGAATAAATATTTGATTTGACGCTATTAAATGAAGAATAAACAAGAGCATTTCACACTTATAAAATAGGAAAAAAATGCCCCAAGTGAAGTTCTGCCTCATATGAGTATCGTGGAAACCTCATTTACCCTTTTCCAGACAGCCTAAGCATAAAACATGTGGGAACATGGAAAGCAAATATTTTGTCTCTAACAGCTGACCTCAGAATTGTCCTTCGGGAAAAAAAAAAAAAACATTTTCTGTTTTATTGTTTGACAAGCCAGTTGAAACAAATGAGACCCTGAAGGTGTGAAAAGAAAGAGTAAATGCAAACTGTATAGATGGGTGGGATAACTGTGCAAAATCAGATACAAATAATAATGAATAAATAACAAAAAGAGATGAGAGGCTGTTTTATTGGTGATATTTTTGATCATCAGAGAACAATTAATAGTCTGATTGTGTTGCTTTGGTTTGACTTGATTTTAGAAGATTGCATTTTTCTAAATTGTAGGAAGGCAAATGGATTTCATCAGACCGCATGTGAAATTACACACCACATTTCTGCTTGGTGTGTGCTGCTTGCTGACTGATAGGGGTCAGAGAGTTTTAATAGTGTGCCACAAAGTAGGAAGATAATGCTATTCCTGAGCAAGAACAGTGACTGCTGAGTTGACATTCTCCTACTGATTTGTCATTGTTGACATTCTGCAGTGTAATGAATTTATTAAATCTAAAGTGGATTGTATTCTATATTTGGGGAATTAAGAATGTCCTCTTTATTATGATATTTTTTTAATACTCTGCATCCCTGTTTCACAAATATTTCTGATTGGGTGATATGTTCATTTTTTAATGGTTTTAGATTAATTGATTTTCATTTTCATGCATGAGTGTTTTATTTACAAATACATATATGTATCATGTGTATGACTCATCTCCACAGATGCCAGAAGAAAGTTTGAGATACCCTGGAACTGGAATTACAAACATTTGTCAGTTGTCATATGAATTATGAGATCCTAATGCAGATCCTGTGCAAGAGCACGAAGTCATTTTAACACTTGAGGTATCTCTCCTGCCCCAGGATTTGATTATTTTTAGAGCTGGACATTGAGTCTAGAGAATTCCACTTATGGGTACATTGCAATTTTGAGGTATTATCATAAACAATATCCAAAACCACACGATGACTTATTGAACAAGGAACCCAGATATTCCACAAATAAAACCCTTTAGAATGATTTCTACTTATCAATGTGTATTACCTGTACTGGCAGAATTTGTTGCAAAATCATCTTAAAGAGTAGTACAGAATATATTTCATAACCTCATGGAAAATAGTGGAGTTACATTTAGTTAGATGTTACCTAAAACAAAAGTAAATAATACTCCAATATAAATTCACAATGTATAAGAGCCTAATACTTCTTAAATATGCAATAATATTAATGTTAGCAAAAGATACAGCAGAGTTAAGGGATGATTTTCATTCTTGTATACCATATTTTGTTACACTGGTGATGATAGGTAACATCCTATGGAGATGCTTTGTAATGCATAGTAAAGAAAAAAGCAGAAGAAACTAACAAACAAAATGTACATTTCTGCTTCTGTTATAGAATGACATGTCAAACAACTAACAGATAACAGAAATGTATTCGCCATTGTTATAAAGACTGTGGAGTCTAAGATCAAAGGATTAACAAAATTGATTGGCCGTAGTTTCTTAGGTTGTGCCTTTTTTCTACTTCATCATCCTCTTACTTGTGAAGGGCTGAAAATACGTTATTAGAGTTTTGAATAAAAAATCAAATATATAACATTCTCTCTCAATGGCATTATATGAAAGTATAACACAGTATGTTCACCTATGAGATGGGGTGTTAGTGTCATAAATACTCTCTTCATTATTTTAAGAGATTGGTGGGAATTACTATATTGTTGATATTTGCTTGTTTTGAATAAATTTAATAGTTTATAAATTTATAAATAATAGTTTATAAATTTAGTTCCTAAAGTCTGAGCACCAAATGTCTTCCCTAGTTTCCTATTGAAACCGAAGTAGAAAGTGTTATCAAATATAACCATAAATTAAGTGAGGTGCCTTCCTTTTCCTGTGGCTGTGGATTAATATCTTAGATGGAATAGTGTGGATTGCAATCTGAGTGCACACAATTGATTTTCAAACCCTCTATATCCTGATTGCAATGTTTGAGTAGTCATGTGAGACAATTTCCTGTAGCATGATAAATCGCTCTTTATTTTATATGGTTGATAGCTTAAATAGCATGTTGACGTTAAAAGAAACAAATATTCTGGCATGAAGTAAATTTGAAAGTTATTAATACTAAAGATTTATAATAACATATTGTATTTAAATGTTGGTACAAATATTTTATCATATTTTTCTGACATCAATATGACTAGCATATGAATAACGGAAGGTTTGATTATGCTTTGACCTGAATGATGATGCAATTATAACCTTTGCAAGCATGAGTTAAAGCATGGTCTAACCTTTTCATCATTTTACTTTTTCACTATCAGAAGAACATTACTCAAAAGAGAAAGGAATGAATTTGCTGCAGGCTCCGCTTAGAGTTATATTTCAATTTTTCATTACGATGAAATGTAAAGGACAAGAGACGGGATGCAGGGAGACTACCAATTCCCTACTGCACTTTCTCATTTGCTGTGCTCCGTATGGCTCGAGAACCAGAAAAGCTGCTTAATTTCTGCAAAAGTCAGTCAGTCCATTCCTGAAGCAGGTGTATAACACATGCTGTTTTTATGCTCCGACAGG
>CABHPQ010132869.1:0-14849 GCA_902168405.1 Peromyscus aztecus | reverse complement strand
GTCACGGTCCACCCCTGGGAAGCCACATCTCCTTCCAGTGACACCAGTGTCCCCACCATTCCCTCCAGGGATGAGGGCTCCAAACACAAGGTTCTGAAGACTCAAACCCAACCCGTACTGCCAAGATGTTACATTTACTGTCTCCTATGACCCGGAATATGATAGGTCTCTTCCTGTCCAAGCTTTTCCTTGGTTCTTTTCACCAGAACTCTTCCCATCTGTCACTCCTTACCCGAGGGACACCCCAGCTCCAAGTGCCTACGTTTTTATCTAGTAAGCAGAAGAGCAGCACCTGTGCTTCAGGAAAACATGGACATCCTTCACGACTGTTTGAAGAATCCTTTTAAAAGACTGGCTCTTTTAATTGTTTAAAAGGCAGTGGGTGCTTAGCTCAAGGGCATACAGACTGCTCCCAGAAAGTCATAGCGCTAACAAACACGAATGCCCGATGTCCATCACCACGCTTGATACCCAGGACCCCGATTATTTGCTGTGGTTTCCAGCAGTTGCCATGTTAAGAAAAAGCACTGGATTTTGAGTTCAGTGTTAACTCCTTGCCTCACGAGAAACCTACCCTGGAACGTCAGCCTTCATCATTCCTCAGAAGGAAAGTAAGGACGGGGAAAGCAGAGCTGAAGGTAGGTGTGGGCTTTATTTGCTGGGCACTTGAGAAGGGGCAGCAACTGTGTCTGCAACCCACTTTCTAAAGAGCATCTAATTTAGCAAGAACAGCAACTCAGTGAGGCCCAATACCCTTATTCTCTGTCTTCCCAGTATGAAAACAGGAAGCTCCTGCCTGGAGCCCTCAGCTGCCGTGTTGGGAGAAGATGGTGGAGGAGGGTTGACGGTGGGGAGGGTGTTCAAATCCCCGACTGGCTCCTAACCTCGCTTCTATTGGGGTCAACCTAATTCCACACATGGCCTATATACCCTGGTGCTCGAGTTAATTTGTAAGATTGCCCTACATTTTCCTTTAGAGGGCAACTATTTGAAGGCACTTCGTCATCAGGGCACAAACATCTTTTCTAAGCGAGGTCTGTTTCTGCTAATTAAGGAAGACACTGAATGCAGGAAGAAGCCAAAAGGGCAGTCTCTGACTCACTCTGTGGCTTCATTTGTGCAAACAGACGACGTGGGTTCAAAGGAAGAGCCAAGATAAAAAGGCTGGCATCACTGCTGGGCTTGTTGGGAAACATCTGAACATGGATCCTGTCTGACCCAGAAACAGGGTTTCCACAAACTCACCTAAAACAATGTCTCTGCTTCTTCTCTCTCCCAAAGTGTTCCCGAAGCCACAAAAATCTCAACTCAAATATTCCCAGAACACCTCCTCCCCTTGGCAGAGAAGGACCAGAGCTGTCTAATTTTGGGTCTAACAGTTGGCATGCAATTAAGACTATATTTATATGGGCCTTGGAGGAGAATAATTTATTTATGGGTAAATTAAGATCACTGCAGTACAAACATGCTCCCACAGACCAGGAATTAGCTTTGCTCCCCCAGGGACCGTGAATTCCGCCATCATTTACAACATGGAGCTCATTGTCTAAAAACAAGGGAAACATTGGGCTCCTCTACGGTCTGAAAACGGAGCTGCAGGCCACTTTTCAAAATCCGTTCCAAATGTTGCAGCGTTTTAGTACTCATAATGATTCAGGCACATTTTTTTTTCTTTTCCTGAAAAGCCACAAAATTATATTGATGCTAAAGTTCAGACAGAGTATTTTTGCTTCTTTTTTTTTTTTTTTTTCCCTCCCGGGCAGAGATGTAAACTGGAGTAGTAGATGACGAGTCTACATGATGGTTTATTTTGTGTCACGGGTTTTCTAAAATAGAGTGGAGGAAAGCAATATTTATATTTAAATGAGGAAGGAAACAAAAATAGACAAAGCTATTCACAGTAAGGCCCTGTTAGCCCATGAGAACGGGACTATGCTCATATTCCTCTCTGCTGATTCAGCATTACCTGTGCCTTCTTTAATAATTTCCCCGCCCTGGTGGTGGCGCACGCCTTTAATCCCAGCACTCGGGAGGCAGAGGCAGGCGGATCTCAGTGAGTTTGAGGCCAGCCTGGTCTACAGAGCGAGTTCCAGGAAAGGTGCAAAGCTATACAGAGAAACCCTGTCTGGGGGGGGGGAATCCCGCCCTAATCAGAGTATGTCTCCATCCCCAACATAGTGACTTGTACAAAGCAAAGTACACAAAGGCATGTGCTGCTCCCAGTTAGTAAAAAAAAGAATCTCCTGTAACCTCAGTGGGCGTCATGTTGATCCCTACAGCTTATTTTTATGTTAGGGTGGTGCAAAAACTCTACAGCCTGCAACTAAAATTTAGTCTTGTAGCTTTCTGGTCTTCCTTCCTTTCTCAAGTTGAATACTTTCACTGAGTAACTTGTTGCCCACACTCTGTGAGTAATTCTGTGTCTTCTTTTACTGCCCCACACGGTATTGGCAGTGGGTCCTGGCACAGGTACTTAAGTATAATTTCTAAAACAGGTACTGCCACCATCAAACCCATTCAGCAGGAAGAGCAATAGGGAGCTGGTCATGACCCCTTAGCATCCTCCTCAATATGCATCCAGGTACACTTAACCGGGGCTTCCCACCAACGCAGCATCCGTGTGCGGTTCACGCTGTGTAAGATACACAGGTTCATTTATCTGTGTATGTGCTGAGGAAATGTCTCTCTAAGTCACTGCTGTATCCCCTTCCATCCAGAAGAGAGCCTGCTATATAACAGGGATTCACTTCATGTGTGACTAGTAACCTCTTGGGGCGTAAAAAACAATGGATCTCTAAGCATATTAGACTCTTCTAGAAGGAAGGACTCCTATAGGCAACAGATGGTAGACAGCCCAGGCTTGAGGGCCAAATGATGACTGCCAAAACTATCGAGGTCAATGCTGTAGCAAGAAAGCCATCATAGGCAGCAGGTGTATGAGTGAGCATGGCTGTGTACCACAGAAACGGCCATGTGAGCTAGTCTGTCGGCCACTTCCAGACCAGTGGTTCTCCAGGGAATTCTATGAAGAAGTTTTACCAAGGGCAAAGAAAAATAAAAGACTTTACTTAGGTTTTTTTGTAAAGTTGATATTTTTCAACTTAAAGACCACTCTTCCCCCCTTTTCTCTGAGTGTGAGTCCTTCTTGTGTTTACTTATTTGTTGGTTTGAGACAGAATCTCATTATGTAGCCCTGGCTGACCTAGAAATCCACATAGACCAGGCTGCCCTCCAACACATACAAATCTGTAGCTTTTTTTTCCCACTCTTTGGGGGCCTGCCACCCAGCTCCCAAATAAATACACAGAGACTCATCCTTACTTATGAATGCCTGGCTTTAGTTTGGCTTGTTTCTAGCCAGCTTTTCTAACTTAAATTATGCCATTTTCTTTAATTATGTTTTGCCTCTGGGCTTTTTACCTTTCTTTATTCTATACATCTTCCTGTCCTTCTCACCCCATGGCTGGCTGGGTGGCTGGCCCCTGGCTTCCTCCTCTCCTTCTCCTTCTCTCGATCCTCTCTCTTCCCTAGATTTATCCTATTTATTTTCTCTGCCTGGAAGCCCCACCTATTTCTCTCTCCTGCCTAGCTATTGGCCGTTCAGCTCTTTGTCAAACCAACCAGGTGTTTGGGGCAGGTAAAGTAACACAGCTTCACAGAATTAAACAAATGCAATGTAAAAGAATGCAACACACATCTTTGTGTCATTAAACAAATATTCCACAGCATAAACAAATGTAACACATCTTAAACTAATATTCCACAACACAAATCTGCCTGCCTCTGCTGGGATTCAAGGTCTGTGCTACCATGCTTGGCTTGAGAATATTTCTTAGTGTATGTAGGGAGTGGAGGCCCTGAGCGTGTAAAGGCTTGAGTGTGTGTGTGTGTTGGTGATATGAGCCAGCCATGTCAAGGACCATAACCTCAGACCCATGGGAAAATGTCAAAGCCTCCCCACCATGAGGCTTAGAGGGATGGCAAAGCCTTCCTCTTGTCTGTGTACAGATGTCAGCAATGTGTGTAGAAAATGTCTACCCTAGTGTTCTCCCCTCCCCTGCCCCCAGATACTCACAGCATTAAAATAGCTGCTTTTAGAGACTGCGCTTACCGATATAAACTGAGCCTGCCTCCTTGATTCGGCTGTATAATGTTGTGCCGGGTAGTTTTATGTCAACTTGACACAAGCTAAAGTCATTGGAGAGGAGGGAACCTCAATTAAGGAAATACTTCCATAAGATTGGGCTGTACACGAGCATCCAGGGCATTTTCTTAATTAATGATTGATGGTGGAGGGCCCAGTCCATTGTGGGTAGTGCCATCCCTGTGCTGGTGGTTCTGGGTCAAGAAAGCAGGCTGAGCAAACTATAAGGAGCAAGCCAGTAAGCAGCACCCTTCCATGGTCTCTGCACCAGCTCCTGCCTCCAGGTTCTAGCCCTTTGGGAATTCCTGCCCTCACCACTTTTGATGATGAACTGATATGGAGCTGTGAGCGAAATAAACCCTTTGGCCCCCAAGTTGTTTTTGGTCATGGTGTTTTATTACAGCAATAGAAACCCTAAGACAACCATAAAGCTTGGCTCCTTGCTTATTTGCATGCAATAACCTCACCTCCCTGTTCAACTGCATACAATAAACACACTGAGCTTCTGGTGTGTTGAGGCTTCTCCATCAGAGAGCCGAGACCACCTGACTCCAGCTTTTCTGTGTCTGCCTTCTCTTCATTCCCTCCACACCACAGTCAGGTCTGTCCCTGGGGCAGTGCTGGAGGTAACTAAATTGGAGTGACATTAAATTGATTTTGTGTTATAATCCTCTTTTGGAGAAGCAAAATGTTAACTTTAACAACCTTCCAATATATTTTTGCAAAATTCAAACAGCTGAGAAACAGCATGCCTCTAGCCCATACATGTATCACAGGCAGTTACATGTGTGGTCAAGAGAACCTTTCTGTCCAGAGAAAGAATGAAAAGATTCTCTGCTTTGCCTGCTGGACAAAGTAAAATCCTGACGCTGCCTCCCCTCCACTGGCAGCCAACACTTCCCTGAACTCAGGTCCATTCCTCCTCCATAGAGACGTCTGTGCAGCTGAGACCTGCTGCAGAACCTGCCTGCAGAGGAGTGGAAAAGCAAGTGCGTAGCTCTCTGGTCAGCCTAGGACGTTGGAGTCTGTGCTCCAACAGAAACACACAGGCAGCATCTTCCAGGAAGGACTGAGGCTCCTTGAGCTTCAGCTCAGGGCAAGGGGACTTCAGCCATAGGCTTTGCAGAGTACCTGCCTTTCTTCAGAGGAAAAGCGATGTCAGAAAAGGGGGGTCTCGGGACATCTGCAGCCCATTAGTGAAAGCAGAGAAGTAAGAGACTGCAATAATTAGACAGTTCAGAAAACCTTCTGATCGAGGCACATGGTAAGAAACAAGCTAAAGGTCCATCATTCAGATAACTGAGAGGTCATTGTTTTGTCCACTTTCAGACATATCCTTAAACCCCAAAGTTCAATAGGGTACAGTCAAGGTTACTTTTAAAAGATGAGGGCTACACGTATACCTTGAAATTCTGAGGAATGCCAATGTAGCCACTTGCTCCAGAATCCAAAGATTCTCTTTAAATAAACCACACCCACTTATCGGTTGAGTGCCATTTCTGTGAGACAAAAGCTGTAAACACAATTTTACCAGAACGTCTGCCTTATCTTGAAAGTGCTTGCCTATGAAGTTTCCACCAGGAGAGAATGAGGAAACACACCAGAATTTCAACAGTGGTCGTGTCTATTTTTAATAGGATTGAAATGGCACTCATTCTTTTCATACACACGCACAAAGTACACATATAGACACACATGCATGTGTCTACTATGTCTATGACAATTCCTTTAAAGGGGGAACTGACTTCTAACAATATGTATATAGATAGAATTATATAGATAGAATTCATTGATCATTACCCCTTCATTGTATAGTTATAGTTTATTAAGTGCAGGATAGTTTTTAAAACGTGTGAGTCTATTTGATATTTGTTTTTCATGATGAACACTGAGTGGATAATATGAACAATATTTAGTAACAAATGATGTTACATGTACTCCAAAAAGCCCAAGGATTCTTGGAAATGCTTAAGGAGGTAAAGTATTCATTCTCTGGAAGAAGAAATGTGGCTGCTGTATGTATAGGAAGTTTGATTTTCTGTAAGAGGAAGAGGGAACTGAAAACTGAAGGGAGTTCACTGCATCACAGAACAGGAAAACACACGTGTACACAGTGGCTAATGTTTGCTAAAAATCTGAGTTTGGCCGTATCCTCAATTTCTTAATAAAATCCAAATGACCAAAAATATCATCTGGGTATGTTTATGTAACCCGTTCTCTCTCTGACTAAAAATACATAAAAAGTCATGGCCATTGAATTTTCTAATAAAACAAATCAGAACAAAAGTTGTTATGTTCAAGCGTTTGCAACATCAAATGTCTTAGTCCATTGTCTATGCTAATAAAAATACCATAGTTCAGATAGCCTGAACAACCAAAAAAATTTTTCTCATGGGTTCTGGAGGCTGGAGGTCTAGGCATTGATAGAATGGAGAGTCCTGAGCACCCATGACTTAGTTCATAGACTACCATCTTCTTACTGTGTCCTCATAAGTGGGTCAGGGGAGTTCGCTGGGTCCGTTTCATAAGGGAACCAAGGCCATTCATAATGGGTTACCCTCTTCAGTCTATCACTTCCCCAAAGCCCCACCTATTACCATCCCCCTAGGACCAGATTTCAAATTACGAATTTTAGGAATGAATGGGGCACACAAATGTTCAGTCTGTAGTAGCAAGGTAAGACAAAAGATCCCAGGATGATTAGAGGTGTTCTAAGTGGTAGACTCAGCAACTACCTCTGTTAAATGTTTCACTTATAAAAGCAAACAGCAAGGCTCTCAAGAGGTTGGAGCAAGCCCTACACAAGAAATATTTTATCAGATTAACATTTTTATTCTTTCCTAGGACTCGTGGTCAATTTCCAATCAAAGTTTTTGTTTTGTTTTAAAGACATGTATCCCTATGTAGCCCTTACTGGCCTAGAATCATTATATAGATCAGGCCAGCCTCAAACTCAGAGATCTACCTGCTTCTGTCTCCCAAGTGCTGGGATTAAGCCACCACCCCCAGCCACCAATTAAAGACTTTTTAGAGCCTTGTCTATAGTGTTCTGAGACCTCCTTCTCCGCTTTCATTAAAGACACTATCTGTGGTAACCTCCAAGATATAAGTTTTACTCAGAAACTCATTTTAAGCAGTCTTGTTCATCAACATCTAGTTGCAACTTACTCACAATTTCATAAAAATGTTAGTATTAGGACAAAGCTGGGTTTAGTAGTTAGACAGTAAAAAGGGATGTGTCATCAAGGGATGGAATTAGAACTAACGTGTGTGGTCATTCCAAATTAAGTATCCCAGGGCAGAATGAAGCTGATATTTGCATAGGTATTTGGAATTGGGCCACAGCCCTCTCTCCTCGTATCTATTTATGGCTACTGACCTAAATGGAGGGCAGGGGAGGAATGCACCAGAAGCTAGGTTCAGACATGCACAGGCTGGCAATCTTCAGGGCTCTGGCAGAAGCTAGGTGATGGGCTCAGAGGTCTTCTAGTCTCATTTGGAAACAACCTGGGAGATCATGGAGCAAGGCTTCCACATCTAAGTGGTTTCGGATGAATATTTAAATCCATCCTGACCCAACTGCCAAGGGACATGTCTTCACCCTTTAGGCACAGGGCTGATAAAGCTGCCCCAAACTGTGCCATGTTCTAGAATCCATGTTAATGGGACTCACTATTTTTATATTTTATTCATTTATTTATTACTTGATGTGTGGTACTAGGGCGTTGAACATGCTAGGCAAGCACTCTACCACTGAGATAAATCACCAACAGGACTCACTTTTACTTTACACCAGAAAGGATGAGAGGTTGTGTCTCTTTGTGTGTCTGTCTCTCTCTACAGTCACATTTACACACCTGTTTTTGAGACTGGGTCTCATATAGCCCAGGCTGACCCTGAATTCACTATGTAGGGAGGCTGGCCTTGAACTCCTGACTCTTCGGTCTCCACTTCCTGAGTGCTAGGATAATGTAATTTTTGAATGATATTAAACAGGAAGTTCCCTAGAACTGGAAGTATCTAAGCTGAGAATGAACAATATACACAGACTGTGGTCTAGCCAGAATCCCAGGTCCCTTCTGGGGTCCTAGGCTTCCTAGCTACAAAGGTGCCATTCTGCCACCTTTGTTCAGTTCACATGCATAGGAGAGAGTGTTCAGTTCACACCAAAAGCTGCGAGGTCTCTCTAAAGTGTTAAGTCAGTTTAAAGGGGCCTGTTTGTAGAAAGAACAAACAAAAGAAGACAGCAGTACCTGACCATGTCGTTTCTACGCTCAGCACACTCAGAGGTTTCTCTTCCAGTTCAGAACTCCTTCCGGGGTCTGTCTCAGTGCTAGTACATGGACCCCTGCCTCTCTCTGAGAATGCATTCTGCTGTCCTCCCATTCCGGTCTGCCTACTGTTTCTGGAAACCCAAGCCAAGCCTCCAGGCCTTCACCCTTGCTGTACCCTCTGAAGGAACCATTCTGTCCTCAAATCTCTTACACAGCATTTGTGTCTGTTTCTTTAAAAAAAAAAAAAAAAAAAAAAAAAATTCAATTAAAACAAATTTTCCATGATCATATTCTTTTTCCTCCTCCAACTCCTCTCAGGTCCTTCCCAAATCCCTACTCACCCAGCTTCATTTTTTTTCTCTCTTTCTCAGGAAGAAAACTAAAACAAACAACACAAACAGTAAGACAAAAACATGCCCAACAAAAAGTCCACAAACAAAACACGCAGTCTTGTGTTGGCCAACTCCTCCTGGGCATGGGGTGGCCCTGGAGTGTAGTTCCACTGGAGAAAAGTGACTGTCCCTTTCCACGCAGCCGTCAGATGCCAGCAGCTCTTCAGCTAGGAGTGGGCCTTCGTGTCCCCTCCTCCACACTGGCATTGTCTGGGACAAGCTCGTGCAGGTCTTTCGTGTGCTGTCACAGTCTCTGTGAGTTCCTATGTGCATCAGTCCTCTTGTGTCTGGAAGATCCTGCTTCCCTGGAGTCATCTACCTACCACCTCCGGCTTGTAGAATCTGTCTCCTCTTTTGTATAGGTCCCTGAGCCTTGAGTGGAGGATTGGATGAAGACATCCATCCCATTTAGGGCTGAGTGCACCAAAGTCTCTCGCCACCAGCACATTGTCCTGTTGTGGGTCTCTGTGTTAATTACCATGGACTACAAGAAGAAGCTTCTCTGATGAGGGGTGAGTGATATACTCATCTATGGGTATAGCTGTGGGGATATTGTGTTCCCCAAAATATTGTACACCCTAATAAACTTATCTGGGGTCAGAGAACAGAAAAGCCACTAGATATAGAGGCCAGAAAATGGTGGCACACACGCCTTTAATCCTATCACTTGGGAGGCAGAGATCCATCCAGATCTCTGTGAGTTCAAAGCCACACTGGAAACAGCCAGGCATGGTGACTCACGCCTTTAATTCCAAGAAGTAATGGCAGGAAGCAGAAAGGTATGTAAGGTGTGAGGACTAGGAACTTAGAGCCGGTTAAGCTTTCAGGCTTTCAAGAAGCAGTTCAGCTGAGACCCATTCGGATGAGGACACAGAGAGGCATCTAGTCTGAGGAAACAGGATCAGCTGAGGAATTAGCAAGGTGAGGTGTCTGTGGCCTGTTCTGCCCCTCTGATCTTCCAGCATTCAATACCTGGCTCCTGGGTTTGTTTTTATTAGTAAGAACTTTAAAGATTCGTGCTACATATTGCAATATGTCATTGGGGTCATTTATTACAATGTCCTTCAGCTAAATAACAGGAATAGGTTTCCCCCAGGGCAATGATTTATCTGGTCTCAGGTTCTTGGGAACTTCAGCAATGTCAGGTACGGGTTCTATCTCCTGGAATGGGCCTTAAATCCAACCAAGGTCATGCCTCAGTTTCTATGTCACCTCCTCTGAGAGGTTCTTCTAACTACACAGTCTATTCATTTAACACCCCCCCTTCCATCCTCAAATGTTGCTTTAATTTCTTCATGATGCTTACTGCTGGATTGAACCAAATCGCCTCCCGATGGAAATCTACCACTAATTTCCTGGGTCTGGACCTTGGGCCCACCTGCAGAGGAGATGAGGCCTCTGGCCAGTGCCGAAGGAAGCTGCTGCCTCATTCCTGGTTAGCCCAGAGAGTAAGGACAAAGAGACAGGTCTCCTGGAGTGGCTGTGGGCTCTAGGCCTGAATTAGCCGTGCACACTGCACGAGGGCACAATGGATGGAGAGTATACCTGTTTTGAAAGCTGCCAGACCACGGGGAAATGTGGGCTAAGTTACCGGCCTCCGCAATCAGTTATTCTTCAAAGTAAGGAGTGTAGAGAAGGGGCAGAGAGTGGGATACTTGGTAAAGGGATTGGTCAGGGCAGCATGAATCCCTCTAACTATGTCATTACAAAAAAGTTTGAGACAAGTGGCTGAGGTGTAAGAGGTTGACTAGTATATTCCTCAAAGAGCATCTTTCAATCACGACTCAATGCTGTCTCAGCAACAGCGTCCAACACCTACCATTTATATAGAACACTGCTCACGTTACTTGTACCTGGCTTATGATGTGTTAAGTACACACTGCCTCCCCAACACCCTTCCGCCTGAACTAGGTTGCGTAAGTAAATTGTCTTCCTACTCCTCCTGTCTTTCATGTCACTTACAAGTTAAGTTGTTCTTCGCTCTGGTGGCATTATTCTCTGTCTCCTTCTTGTGACTGTCTTCTTTAAACTGTATGTAGATCCTTCATTTCAACCAAGGCAGCATCATGGGAGTAACAGGCTTACCTTGCAGAGGGACACGTTTGAAAAATAGGCAAAACAGGAGCTGAACACCCTTTCCTTCTCCCACCTTTCAGACTAAACCCTCCTCTTTCCCCACACACTGGATGCTAGGACAGGCCCTGTTCATGCCTTGCCCAACAACCATGTCTGCATGGCCTCTCAATGTGCTTCTAAGTCCAATCTAGGGTACTACAAATTCTCTTAAAGGAGACTTGCAGAACAGAATGACAATGAATCACGAGCAAACGCAAAGCCAAAAAGGACAGTGCAAGGTGAATGTGGATCTTCAAGAAATCAGGTAAGACATAGAACAGTTGCTTCAAAACCCTATATAAAGGCAGCTTGGAGCATGAGAACATCATTGCTTTAAATGAGCAGCTACACCATGGAGAGTCTCTCCATGGCAGTTGTGAGAACTGATGTGCAACCCATTTCTAAATACACAGATGCTTGGCACATCACCCTGAAGTCATAGCTAGAATTAGATACTCAAAGCACAGAAGTCCTCTCTCACATCCTTCTGCTTAAACATAGTTTTTATTGAGAGCAGAATTTTAATGAAAAAGAGATAATTTAACTGTTTCGGCTAGTGCTCTCCATTTGTAAGCAATAGAAATGAACCCCTGCTAACTCACCACAGTAAGGGAGGCAGGAGTCACTGGGACAGTGCAGTCACTGACACGTGCTGAGAAATAGCTGCAGAGCCAAGCAGTGGGACCAGGCTGTTCTGAAGGCTGAGGCGGGGGAAGTGCCAGCAGTCTCCTACAACGGTCAATGCCAGGTTTTGCGTGCGTCGGACCATTTACTAATGGTCATCTTAAATTCAGGTTGGAATCCCAAGGATTGTACATCTGGCTGCTTCTCCTCAGTCACTGTGGGCAAGACGATCCAACCACGGCTGTAGCCACTGTCTCCCAGACAGAATCGGGAAGCTCTTGTCACAGGATGAAAGCAGATGATCCTGGATGCTGGTCGGGGCGGGGGATGGGTGCCGATCTTCATTATCAGGTGACTTGTTGGGAAGGCGGTTTCCATCTTCACTATGTATCTTATATACTAATTTCATAACACCGATGGTACATCACTATGTAATTAACACGGACTTGTGTTAGGGACAGGGGATAGACTGCTGACTGCAGTGGACTCACCCTGGTAAAAGTGAGTTCTGGTCCCTTGTCCTTTCTCAGTGCACATGCCATGTGGTTATCCTGTAGTCTTGCTCTTTTTTCATCAGCAGCCCGTATAAGGAGTCTCACTTGAACACTTGGCCTCTGCACCTTTGGCTAGCCATCGGACACTGCTATCCGCTCCAGGATCACTGCTGCCATGTCCGGAAGAAATACATTCCACCCACGGGTGCCTCAATGTTCCCCCGCTGGAGTCTCTAACAGACCCACCTTTTTTGTTTGTTTTGTTTTGTTTTTTGTTTTTTTGAGACAGGGTTTCTCTGTGTAGTTTTGGTGCCTGTCCTGGATCTCGCTCTGTAGACCAGGCTGGTCTCGAACTCACAGAGACCGCCTGGCTTTGCCTCCCAAGTGCTGGGATTAAAGGCGTGCACCACCACCGCGTGGCTCAGACCCACATTTTATTGTGAGGTTGACTTATGTGTTCCATATGAACAAACACTCACACACAGAGCTCATTTATTTAAGGTCCTTCTGTCTTTCATCTTTTGATTCACAATATCTGCTTTTTTGAGACAAAATCAAAATAATTTAAATGAAGCATTTTAGTTCTTCAACTTTTAGCAATCTTGGTTTGGTTATACACTGCTGCTGTGTTCCAGAGACACACATTTTCTAATATTAACAAAATGACATCTGGGACTAGAGGGATGGCTCAGCAGTTAAGAGCACTTGCAGAGGACTCGGGCTCAGTTCCCAGCACCCACATGGCAGCTTCCAAGTCTGTAACAGCAGTTCTAGGGGATTCAATGTTCTCTTCCGGCCTCCTCTGCCAAGTGGTACACAGATGCACATGCAGCCAAATACCATATACATAAAATAAAAATAAATCTTAGAAAGAAGAAAGTGACATCTGTCTAGCACCTCTGATTCCTCCTCTCCTCCTTTTTCACATTCCATCCTCCAGGCAGCTTTTAGGAATTCCTGCCGAGCACGGCCCATACCCCTGCACTTCCCTGCATTCTTCCCAGCATTCCTGGCCTCCAGCTCCTTCATCTTCTGCATGGAGCACAGTAAGAGCCTCTCCTGAGGCTTCCCAGCTTTCAATCGCAGCAATGCGTTCTTCAGCCTGTAATCAGACTTCTCTTTCAATAACACAGGGCATGCCACTTTCGGGTCAGGCTTCCTGACACACTCCGGATAAAATCCACACTCTTCTACATGGCCAGTGAAGCCTGATAATGCCCACCAGCCTTTCCCCGTCTTGAGCTATGTTCTCCCCATTCCTCAATCAGCAGACTGGAGCCTACATCGGGGCCTTCCTACTGCTTCTGCTGCCCACTCCCAGCCTACACAAGGCTGCATAGCTTGCCTCTTCCTACCTCCTTCAGGTCTCAGTTTAAGTGGCAGGTCCCCAGGCAGCCTTCGGTGATTCATCACCCTTTCTCCAAACCCATTCCTACTCACTCTCCATCCCTCTCCACCGTACATGAACCCGACTACAGAGCACCAAGCTAAAAGTGTCTTGTGTCTGTCTTCCGCAGGAGAACAAGCTCCATCAGAACAGGGATCTGTCTTAACGGCGTTGAGTTTTCATTTCCTGCAATGCTGCCTATCCCATAATACCTTCTCAACTAATTCCAGTGAAAAGAATGAATCCTACTCCTTCTGAATACGACATGGATTCCCACAAGCTGTTTATGAAGCATGCTATCATAACGGAGAAACCAGACGTAAGTCTTGAAAAGGTGAGCATGAAAGGTAGGAAGCAAGGGGATATAGCACAGCAGCCAAGTGGGACCCTCTGGAGACCCCAGCTCTCTGCAGGCAGCCCCCACCAAGGTGCCAGACCGCAACAACACCCTGCTTTTGGTGTCTTGCAGATCTTTGGCAAGATGCCTATTCAAATGAGGATACAGTACCTTTATATCTAAAAGAGAAAAAGAAAATGAAGAAACTCCTATTCAGAAAACAAAGAACCAGAAATAGAGGCACTCTAGGCCTGTGTCTGAATGTTGTGGAATCTGCCTCATCTCTTGGCAGTGGTGGGCTGACTTGGCCCTGGTCTAGCCTCTGACAGTGGAGGTGGATGCTTGGGAAGTGAAGTATTAAATACTCTGCAATTGGACTCAGAAAATACAGGCTTGAAGTTAACTGGCCTGGCACTTCTAACCTTGTAACTGTGAGCTTTCTGATGAGTTACTCATTCTCTCCATCCGAAAGGGAAAATAACCCACCTACTTCACGGGGTATGGTGGACAGTCCTTAAGCTATGGCTGTTAAAGGGCTTGGCTCACATGGAAACACTCACAGCTTGCGCCCTTCCTTCCAGCCTTCAAACTCTGTAGTTCTTTCCCCTGGAGCTGCCAACCACAAAAGAACGGCTGTATGTGCCAGGAGCCAACACAGAGGCTCACAATCAGATGAACTACACCCAACCAACAAGAGATGCCCCGGCCACTAACAGCCTTAGTTTTTGAAACACATTGCCTCTGCTGCATTTCATTGCCTGTGCTCTGATAAATGACAAGCTGCTTTCCTCAGAATGGATCAGGAATCCTGTTTCTTAGCAACACCCTTCCCACAGGCAATAGAAGACAGAACATAATTCCCTTTGGGCATTAGGAATCTGCTCATAATACTGAAAATGTGGCCAATTTCCCCTTAGATGCAAATTAGAAATCAGTTCTCTACCTATGAAAGAGAACACAATTAAGACCCTTCAATGAAAGCCTTTGAAATTTTAACTCATTTCTCATTCCAGGTTGTTTCGAGAGCCATTTTTTACAGATATTACAGAATCTTGATGTTGCCTCATGGCCTTGACTGTCAT
>CABHPQ010132867.1:0-20040 GCA_902168405.1 Peromyscus aztecus | reverse complement strand
TATCTATCTATCTATCTATCTATCTATCTATCTATCTATCTATCTATCTATCTATTTATTTTTAATTAATTTAATTTTACCTATCAGCCATGGATTCCCCTGTCCTCCCTCCTCCCCCTCCCCCCAACCCACCTCCCATTCCCACCTCCTCCAAGGCAAGGACTCCCCTGGGGATTCAGCTCAGCCTGGTAGATTCAGTTGAGGCAGGTCCAGTCCCCTCCTCCCTTCACCTAGGCTGAGCAAAGTGTCCTAGCATAGGTCCTAGGTTCCAAAAAGCCAGCTCATGCACTAAGGACAGGTCCTGGTTCTACTGCCTGGGGGCCTCCCAAACAGATCAAGCTCATCAACTGTCTCACTTATCTGGAGGGCCTGATCCAGCTTGGAGCTCCTCAGCTATGGGTTCATAGTTCATGTGTTTCTGCTAGTTTGGCTATTTGTCCCTGTGCTTTTTCCAATCATGGTCTCAATATCTCTTGCTCATATAATCCCTCCTCTCTCTCGCTGATTGGACTCCTGGAGCACCACCTGGGGCCTGGCCATGGATCTCTCCATCTTCTTCCATCAGTCATTGGATGAGAGTTCTATCATGACAGCTAGGGTGTTCGACCATCCAATCACCAGAGTAGGTCAGTTCAGGCTTTCTCTTGGCCATTGCCAGTCAGACTACTCAATTTATAAATAGCAGAAGTTTATTTCCAACAGTGCTAGAGGTTGGGAATTTCACAATCAAGGTACGTTGGTACTAGGGGAGGCCCAGAGAGACATATTGTGTCCTTGAATGGCGGAAGGCAGATAGGGTGGGGCACACTCCTGCAGGCCAGTTCTATAGTGCTGTTTGTCCATTCATGAAGCTGCAATATCTGTGCAACCCCTCCAATATGATTGCATTGGAGTTTGCATTTCCAGCATAGCATTTGGGAGGACACTTTGGGACCATAGTAATCTCATTCTGTTGGGTCTGTTGTACCCTCTAGGGTCCTGATTTTGCACCATTGGGGGTCAGATTCATGCTGGGACAAAGTCCATCTAACTTGGGAGTCTTGATATGACTTTTCCCTGCAGGAAAGTGATGTGTGGATTTTCCCTCCTGGGTTCTGTATCAGAGGTTTGTTTTCTGCCCCACCATGAGTTCACTTACTGACAGTCCTTATCTTCAGCTGACTTGTTCTGTTGTTAAGTTTTTTTTTTAAACTTGTTTTAAAGATTTACTTTTGTTTTTATTTATGCTGATAACTGATGGTCCTCTGGAAGAGTAGATAGTACTTATAACTTCTGAGCCATCTTTCTGGTCCCCCTTGTGTGTTTTAAGCTATAAATTATAAGTTTGGATGGTCCAGTTCTTTCTTAATGCCAGACTGCTTCTTCTTCAGAAACATTTGGTCCTTTTGAATCTCATGGATAAATCGAATGCAACGTTTCTCAATTTCTCCTATTTCTTGTAGCTATTCTTCCACAAAGAAGAATATGTTTTCATCTTCTCTGATTGTTTCTGGTATTTTGTACTTTCAAAACAGATCTATATGTCTAGTATGTAACCCAGGTTGTCCTTGAACTCTAGGCAATCCTCCTGTCTCAGATTTCAGAGTGCTGGAATTACAGGTGTCCCCAACCTGTCTGGCTGTTAAGTGTGAGCCTTATTTCCTGAGTGACTCAAGTCCTATTGAAAAAATCTTCACCTATGCCAATACCATGTAGTGTACGCCCTACCTTCTAGTCTTGCAGCTTCAGAGTTCTGGGTTTTTCATTGAGATCTTTGACTGGAGTATTCTGTGAGGCTGGATTATCTCAGCCAGCAGTCTTGAAGCTGTTCTGGATGCAGAATTCTGAGGAGACTGTAACAGAGGCATTTTGAAATGCTGGATCACCTGGGCCATCCATTTTCATTGGTGTTTGGTCTCCTTGTTCTGAAAATACATAAACTTTTAAAGGTAATATACATATTTGCACCAATATAAATATAGACTGTGCATTGTACACAAGTCAACTAAAGATGATTTTTTTGTTATGTGTTTAAGCAGGTAAAATATACATCATGTATTTTGTAGTTCTTCTAGGTTTATTTCTTTATGTCTGTAGTCAGGATTTCAGGGGGTCTTCCTCAATCAAATCTGATTTTCCTTAACCCAGAATGAATCCATAGCCTCTCATTTCCTGTGGAAATAAAAGCATAACCTCTCCCCCAAAGTAATATATCTTTTGACTTAAATTTTGCCTTCAAGATATTTTTAAAATACATAAGATGGTTCAGTCTAGCAGTTTTCATAATCAAATGTGTCTTAGCAGCTGTCATTTCTTTATTAGCAATCAGGAAATCTAAAGATAACACAATAACATAAAGGATCCAGACTCTCTCTCTATTTCTCATCTTTACCTGGCTTATTATATTTTTTATTACTCTATTCCTTTTTTAGGACTTTCTCTACCCCTTTTCTCTCCCAAGCTTACATATATTTTTAAACACACTGTAAACTGTTTAGAGTTTTTTTTTTTCATCTGAATCTGTCTTTATTGTGTATCTGTAACTTTTTCTGTCTGCATGAGCAAAACCCCTATATCAGCCATGCAGTGCATGGCTGGGAGACACCCCTCTGTACTGCAGCCCATGTGAGAGATTGTAGGACTCTGTCATGCCACTTAACTCATGGCAGTTGGTGGCTGGCTCCATCTCACAGGCTGGCATGAGATTGTGAGACTAGGAAGCTGCATTTGTCTCTGTTTCTGTGAGTTTAGAACCTTTTTTAAAGCTTTCTCAGTTTTTATGTGTAAATTCTTGCCCCACGTTGGGTGCCATTTGTAGGCAAAGTTTTCCTGTCCCACAGCAGCTTTCAAAAACAGGCAGTCGCTTCCCAAATAACTGACTTGGAGACAATATAAATTATAAATGCTAGGCCATTTCTATTAATCTATGTGCTGTCCCGAGGCTCATGGCTTTTACCTCTATGCCATTTTGTGTGCCTGGCTGGCGATTCCTGACTCCACCCTTTCTCATCCCATCGTTCTCAGTTTGGCTTTCCCACCTAACTTTATCTTGTTCAGCTATTGGCCAGTCAGCTTGTTTATTAAACCAATCATAGTGACATATATTCACACAGTGTACACAAGGATTATTCCACAGCAAAAATATGTGGACATCTATATTTTCCTGTATCATTGGTTGAAGATGATATATTTTATTTCGTGTGCATTTTTGTAAAAAAAAAAAATCAAGTGCTGGCATGATTTTAATCTGGGTCTTCTGTTCTCTTTTGTAGTTCTGCATGTCTGGTTTTGTGCCAGTGCCATGCTGTTTTTGTTTCTATGGCTCTGTAGCATAACTTGAGGTCCGAGATGACAGTGCTTCTAGCATTTTGTTGGTTTGTGCTGAAAGAGTTAAAGAGAAATGGAATACAGGGAGTGGTACCCTCAGGGCAAGATCTCACACAGTTAATCCTGCAATTTGTAAAAAGAAATGGACTAAGGAATTATTAATTCCTGAAGAACAACAACAAATCAAAGCTTATGTAAATATAAGGGAGGACACCAAGTACCATCCCAACCAAGCAGCAGAACTTGGCTTAGAGTCATGAAGAATACAGGAGTAGAAAGGTTGTAGACTCCCCCTCTGAGGTTAAGGAGAGCTGCTGAGCCAGATGTGAGGCAGGAGAGTCCTGCACTGAGACCCTGAGAGGCCATTTTGTGAAACTGGAAATGAAGTCTGGGTTGTGTTGGGGACCCCAGGATACTGGAGGTGACAGAGCCATGGGATGTCCACTAGGAAAAGCTATTTACAGGGAGTGGAACCAGTCAAGAATGAGAAATGTGTTGCAGTCAGCAAAGCTGAAGGGAGAGAGCCATCGAAGCCCTTTGATAATCAGTCACAGAACTGGATTTGGAGTTTGCCCTCTGGGTTTCTGTCTTGCTTTGGTCCAGTATTTCCTCACCATGCCCCCGTTTTTTCCCTTTTGGAATGGTAATGCATATTTTGTGCCATTGTGTGCTGGAACACAAGGCTTGATTTTTGTTGTATAGAGGGTTACAATTAAGAGATTGCCTTGAGTCTCAGAATAGACCTTGGACTTTTAAGCAGTTTTGAGAATGTAAAACTATGGGGAATTTTGATGTTGATCTAAATGCATTTTGTATTATGACATGGCTGTAAGCTTATGGGGGATAGGGAGTGGAATGTGGTGGTTTGAATGATACTAGTCCCCATAGGCTCATATATTTGAATGCTTGGTTCCCAGTTGGTGGAACTATTTGAGGAGAATTTGGTGTGAGGTTGGGGGACTTGTGTCACTGGGGGTGGGCTTTGAGGTTTCAAAAGCCCATACCATTCCCAGTGTCTCTTTCTCTGTCTTGTGCTTGTGGAGCAGATGGAAGCTCTCAGCTACTGCTCCAGTGTCCTGCCTGCCTGCTGCCATGTTCCCCTCAATGAAGGTCATAGACTCGCCTTCTGAAACTGTAGGTGCCCACTAAACGCTGTCTTCTACAAGTTGCCTTGGTCATGGTATTTTGTCACAGCAACAGAACAGTGACTGAGAAAACTTGTGAACAGGGATACTTTGACTTCTTTTCCCCCTTTTTATTTCCTTCTCTTGTCTTACTGTTCCAGCTAAGACTCCAGGACTCTGTCTTCTACTACAGAGATATTGCTCATCCATGTTCACTGATCTTCAGTTATAATAACTAGGAAATGGAACCAACCCAAGTATTCACAAACCAATGAATAAATAATACAAGTGTCATATACACATGAAGGAATTTTATTTAGCTTTAAAGAAAAGTGAAAAAAGAGAAATTATGGAATTTGCAGGCAAATGGATGGAAATGGGAAAAAATTATACTGAGGCAGTCCAGGCATAGAAAGACAAACACTGCATGCTTTCTTTTATTTTTCTGCTTCTAGCTTCAATTGTGTATTTAACTTGGAATACCTATATAATCTACAAAACCAGAAAGGGGCCATTGTACCAAGGAATCTAAAGGAGGGGGCTAGCACAGAAGAAGTGATCTAAAGTAGAAATGGAGATTACTGAGGGGTGAAGAAGTTCAGTTGATAACGACGCAGAGGGAGGAGAGAGATGAGCAGGCTGGGGAGGAAGTTCACATGAACAAAGGCTGTGTGAAAAACTCATATGGAGACCTACCATTTTATAAGACAATTAAATCCTTGTGAACTGTTGGTCAGGGAAGCCTCAGAGGCCCTCCAAACAATACAGGCTCCTGCCATCCCTTTTGGTTGCCCATTGAAACTAGATGATAAGATTCTAGGCTGAAAACTACTCATCTTTATTGCAAAATCTATATCAACAAATCAGGTTGGAAGTGAGCTGGAAGCTTCCTCCTTGCTAGCAAGCTCTCATAGTCCCAGGACAGCTGGCAGACTATTAGGGGAGAAAAGACAACAGTCTTACACAAATATGAACCCTGTGAACCACAATGCCAACCTGCTGGGCAAAATGTGTTCACTGTTTCAACAGTGGTGTGGCCATTACTAGGACAATCATGAGTCTCTGCTTGGCTAAGAGGCCCACAGTACAGGAAAGAACTCATTCCAGGCACTATACACCCACCCAAGAGTTCATGGCTGAGGAAGTCTCCGGCCCTGCAAAGAGACCTTACTGTTGTGTAGCTAAATTAAGATGGCCTCAAACTGCCTTCTAAATATTGCTGTTCGTACCCACAGACAAATGTCACCTTCAGCCTTAGTCAGAGAAGCTTCTTTTTGCAATGATGGTCGTGGATGCCAGGACTCACGCTGCTCTAGGTGCTGAAAAGAAGGGTTAGTCACATGCTCCTTCCTACTGAGGACATTTATATCATCCCCTCGATGGCTCATGAGACACTGTAGAAAAGAAGACAGAAAACAGAAAATAGAAGGGCTCTGAAATTCTGACTCTTAGGCATGACACAGTTCCCACAGTCTCACAGCAGCTGGGGTTGCCTGTACTGAGCATGCACAGAATTGGATCTGTTACCAGCCAATCATTGACCAGGGATGGGTTCAGGAAGGGATACCCCTCTCTGGACTGAACTATTGGCTGCTGGTGGATCCTGATGGAGGGTCAGCCATTGTTTCAGTGTGTTCACAGGTACACAACCGACAAACAGTTTCAAACCTCTGGTCACACAGATCACTTTGTTTCAACTCAGAGTGTCACAAACCAGAACACAAATACACGAATGTGATCAAGGAATTAATAATAAAAGGGGGGGGTGTTGACAGGGGTGGGAGTGAGACAAGAGAGCCAGGGGGTGAGAGTAACCAGAATGCATTACATGTGTATGAAATTATCAAAGAACAGACTTAATATGAATATAATATAAAAGAGAAATAGGAGAAACTGAGAGAAAATGGAGATGCCCTTTGTAACAGCAGATTTGGTTGTTTGGACTGACTGAGTTATTTGTGCAAGCTGTGAAAATGCCCTTGGTGTGGTGGGTTTGGGACCCAGGTTCAGGGAGATTGGAGACTTGGATATTAAAAAGTGGTCCAGGGCAGGAAAGACAAACAATTTGAAGTGGGACAGAAAAGGGAATAAGGAAATGAAGGAGGAAGAGGAAGGGAAGGAGAGGAGGAGGAGGAGGATGAGAAAGGAGGGAAGACTGGAAGGGAAGACAGGAGGAGAAGTGTTGTGTGATATATTGTTTGTGTTCTGACAAATAAAGCTCGCCTGGAGATCAGAGGGTGGAGCTAGCCACTGGTTAGCCGTAGAGACTAGACAGTGGTGGCTCACACCTTTAATCCCAGCACTTGGGAGGCTCATGCCTTTGATCCCAGCACTAGGGCGGTAGAGACAAGAATGTAAGGCGGGTGGAGACAGGCTCTCACCCCCATTTGGTCTGAGGATTCGTGGAGGTAAGAAATTTCTAGTGGCTGCTGCTCTGCTTCTCTGATCTTTTATCATTCACCCTCAATGTCTGACTCTGGGTTTTTATTGCTAAGACTAATTAGGTTCATGCTTCAGGAAAGGGAGGAAGAGGATAAGGGAAAATGGGGAGGAAGGGAGGGGGAAGGAAGAGAAAGTTAAGGGAAAATAGGGAGGGGGAGGGGGAGGGAGGAGGAGGAGCAGAGGTGGAAGAGAAAGGGATGAGGAGGAGGCAGCATAAAAGGGACAAAGGCAGGCTAGGTGGTGGTGGCGGCGGTGGCGGAGGCGGCAGGACGCACGCCTTTAATCCCAGCACTTGGGAGGCAGAGGCAGGGGCATCTCTGTGAGTTCGAGCCAGCCTGGTTTACATAGTGACTTGCAGGGCAACCAAGGCTATACAGAGAAACCCCATCTCAAAAAAAACCCCCACAAAACAACAACAACAAAAAAGGGGGAGGGGATAAAGGCCATAAGTAAATACAACCCCTGACCTCACACTGGGCTGGCAAAGCAGTTCCTGTTTCCCACCAGGGGCTTCGCTACTACCCTTGCCCAGGTCCTCCGTGTGGAACGTTTGAGATGTTTGACAGAGGCATACTTTCTAATCATCATCACCGGGGAAACAGAGCAGTTCCTGTTGGCCAAATGGTGTGACTCTTTAGAGGGTACGAGTCTCTCCAGACACAGCTGGGCAGTGGGGTCCTCTGCCTGTTCCTGTGAGGGGCTGAATCCCTTACTTGTGGCATAGACCTCAGGAAACAGCCCCAGGGATCTGCCCAAGGTGCCTTCCCCATTTGCCAGGGCAGGAGGGCTCCAATGTGTCTCTCACTGACGCCTTGCATGGACAGCTGGAATGTGGAGAATATTAGGGTCCTCCTCTGCCTAAGGGACAGCAAGGGCCTTGGGAGGAAAAGCCCAGCCCTCTTTCTACCAAGTCCCATAATGCATTCTGCCCCTTGGCCCTACCCTCTGAAATTCTTCAGTTTAAGCTCCTGCAGCAGCCTGGGTCACCTTTATGTTAGGTGTTGGGAGGAACCCAGCAAAGACTGAACTCACACTGTGATCCTCCTCCTCACCTTCCTTCTTCTTCTTTTCCCCCTCCTCTTCATCTTTTGTTGTGGGATGTTTTGATCACACTCTGACACTACCGAGACTGACAATAAAGTTTGCTTTGAATTAGAGGGTGGAGCTAGCTACTAGCTGACCAAAATTAGCCATAGAGGTTTTGGAGGACCAAGGACCGATAGAGAGACACAGGAAGTAGTAGGGCAGGGCTTAGAGAGAGTCTTGGCCCTTTTGGATCAAGGAACGAGGGGGGCGGTCACTGGTCACTTCTCTGCTGCTGTTTCTCTGATCATTCAGGTTCTTTCCCTGACATCTGACTTCCAAGTTTTTATTGATAAAGAATAATTAGATAAACCCTTCACTTTTTTTCCTGAAGCAAAGTCATCTTACGTAGCCTTGGCCTATTGGAACTTGTAATGTAAACCCGGATGGTCTATCTAGTCTCAGGTCCTTGGCTACCTGGGCAGTGTCAGGTATGGGTTCCATCTCATGGAGTGGGCCTTAATTCCAATCAGATAGTGGTTGGTTGGTTGGTTGGTTGGTTGGTTGGTTGGTTGGTTGGTTGGTTGGTTAGTACCACAACTTTGGTGCTATGACTGCACCAGAGTATCTTGCAGGCAGGTCATCACTGCAGACTGAAGGGTTTGTGGCTGGCTTGGTGTTTATCTTTCTCCTCTCAAAGTATGCAGCATACCTTCCTATAGTTGGTTGGTTTTACTCTTTTGCTCTTTGGGGCCCACCACCCAGCTCCCACATAAATCACATGGAAACTTACTCTTTCTTATGCATGCCCAGCCTTAGCTTGGCTTGTTTCTAGTCAGCTTTTCTTAACTTAAATCATCCCATCTATCTTTCGCCTCTGGGCTTTTGCCTTTCTATATCCCTTTCTTTACTTCTTACTCTGTGGCTTGCTGTGTAGCTGGGTGGCTGGTCCCTGGAGCCCTCCTTCTTCTCCTTTTCTTGCTCCTCTAACTTCTCTTTCCAGACTTCTCCTTCTATTTATTCTCTCTGCCTGCCAGTCCTGGCTGTCTTTTCTCCTGCCTAGCTATTGACCATTCAGCTCTTTATTAGACCACTCAGGTGTTTTAGACAGGCACAGTAACACGGCTTCACAGAGTTAAACACATGCAACATAAAAGAATGCAACACATCTTTGCATCATTAAACTAATATTCCACAGCATAAAAGAATGTAACACATCTTCAACTAATATCCTACAACACCTTCCCATACCACAAACACTAATCAGCAGGAGTGAAGGCTCCAGGTAGGCACCAGTTCAATTTCTCCATGTTCAGTGAGTTATGTAGGTGTTGTCTTCAGCAGTAAAGTCTTACCATCAGTTTGTGGAGAGCAACCCACAGCCTTGGCAATAGCCTGGAATGTTTGGAGATTTCTACTGGGCCCCTTTGGCCAACATCTTGTTTAGATGTAACCCATTCCTGGCACGGGAGGTTTCATTTGGGGATGAGAAATCTCCAGTTGGGGCTTTGTCTCTCCTATTCTTTGGTGATTCCTGTAAGGATTCGGTCCTTAATTACGTCATCAGCCTGCAACAGCGTCCCAGCCTAAAAAGCGGGCGGGCCCTCTGTGTGTCCCTCTCTTTCCTTTCCGCTCCTTCCTTCTGTCTGTTCTCTCTCTCTCTCTCTCTCTCTCTCTCTCTCTCTCTCTCTCTCTCTCTCCCTCTCCCTCTCCCTCTCCCTCTCCCTTTCTCTTTCTCTCTCCCTCTCCCTCTCTCCCCCCCCTTCTCTCCCAATAAAGCTCTAAAAAGGTAACTATGGCTTGTGACTCTTCCAACCAACACTCTCCTCCACCAGCATGGCCGCTGCGGGTGACAGTCAGCCATGAGCAGCGCACCGTTTAACCAACAATTCCAATTTAGATTTCTTTCATATATGTATATGTATATGTATATGTATATATATATATAAAGAAGCTTCTATAGAAGTAGGTTTACATATGACCCTTAACATGGCTCCCAGCTGCCTTTCCCTGAATTCCTTCCCTTACTCCCTCCCTCTCCCTCTTTGTTTGATCCTCATGCTCCAGTCCCTCCCCCAGCCCATCCATCCGTAACCATCTATTTTATTTCTTCCTCTTAGAGAGATCTTCCCTCCTCCTAATCTTTTGCTGTAACTGTGGTATATGGATTGTAATTGTTTGTCAAGTACTCGACAGCTAACATCCACATATAAGTGAATTCACACCATATTTGTCTTTTTGTGTCTTGAGTTACCTCACTCAGGATGATTTGTTTTCTAGCTCCATCTATTTACCTGAGAATTTCATGATTTCATTTTTTTAGTAGCTATAGTGGTATTCTATTTGTACTGAAATGTGATTTTATTTGTATGTTAATAAATAAAGTTGCCTAGAGGTCAGAGTTATTAGCAAACCATAGGGAAAGCCAGGGCGGTGGTGGTGCACGCCTTTAATCCCAGCACTTGGTAAGCAGAACTAGGTAGATCTCTGTGCGTTGGAGACACACGCCCTTAATCTCAATACCAACCATAGACCTGGAGGTCTGTACACAGGCAGTGACGAGGCAGTCACATAGTTGGGTTTACAACCAATGAGAAGGAAGAACCAGAACTCTATTTAAGGACGAAACGCACAGGAAGTAGTTCCTTTTCGGAGAGGTTTCTTGGCGGAAGAAGCTAGCTAGCAGCACGTGGGTAAGCTCCTAGCTCTGACCTCTTGGGCTTTTATCTTTACCTTGGCTCTGTGTTTCTTATTTAATAAGACGGTTGGTTACATCTACAAGTAGCTGAGTAATATTCTATTATGTCAATTTTCTTTGTCCATTCATCCACTGATGGACATCTAGTCTGTTTCCAATTTCTGGCTATTATGAAAAGATTGGCAATGAATATGGTTGAGCACTCCTCTTTGGCACTTTTGCCCATGTGAGGACATGGTAAGAAAACCCAGACAGACAGCAGATGCCAGCGGCTTGGTCTAAGACTGCTCAGCTACTGAACTATGGGAAGACATTTCTTCTTTCTTTATAGTTTTTTTTTTTGTTTGTTTTATTCTTTGGAAGTTCCATACAAATGTGTATTGATCAGACCCATCCACCACTGCCACCCTCCACCTTCCTCAGTGCCTCCAAACTGCCTCCCAGCCTTGAGTCTTCTTGGGCCCCATAAGGTCCGGGAGTGAGGCCCAGTGTAACTTCCGGAGCCTAGCTCCAGTTTGGCGACCTGTCTTCAGACATGACTTCCGCATGAGTGACTCAGCACTACCTGACCTAGAATCACCTCTGCCTACTAACTGCTGAGATGGCATCATCTCATTGGCCCGCTATCCTCACCCCCATCCCCCATGACCCCAACCTATATAAGTCTACTCCTGCTTCAACAAGACTCCTGGCTCAGTGTGCTTCTCTCTGTGGACAGGGGAGGTCTGGGCTGCTGACACTCACCATCCTGCTCAGCCCCAAGGAGAGATTGGCTAGACTGGTCCTGCCTCCGCCCTACCTGTTGGTCAGACCGACAGAGTCTTCTTTTAATTTTTTTTTAATTATTAATGGACCCCAGTCCAATCACTGCTGCCCACACATGCACTGGCATGTGGCAATCTACAGTGCCATGAGCAACCTACCAGTGGCCTCAATTTCAAAGGAGAATGGCTCTCCCTCCCTCAGCAGCCATGAACTGTCAATAGCTGAGAGGAAATTTCTTTATAAATTACCCTGTCTGTGTATTCTGTGGACCAAGACACAAATGGACTAAGACAAATGCCCCTCAGTTTCTAGGGGACAAGTTATTGTCCTCTTCCCTGGGAACTCAATGACAGCTCAGAACTACAGAAAAGAGATAAATAAGTGCTCTCTCTCTCTCTCTCTCTCTCTCTCTCTCTCTCTCTCTTTTTCTCTGTGTGTGTGTGTGAAAGAGAGAGACAGAGAGATAGACAGCCTTGTACATGCTAGGTAAGCGCTGTACCAAACAACTACAACCCAAGACCACTAAAGGGGAACTTGGCTTGAGTAAAGGGCCAAGTAACATGGCTGATGTATACTCCATGAAGGAACTGGGCTATCTATGCCCTTGTGAGTGAGTTTTGTCGAGCAGTCAATTTAAAACTGTTTCTGTTGCAACAGTGGACCTCCTTCTGTAGTAACACCAAACGTGCTAAACCGTGTTTGAGAAGGAAATCATGTAAAAGAACATCTTGGTTGAGTTCCCTAGAAAATTCTCAGGTGGGGGTGTGCTTGCAAAACCCATCTGAGGGAAACACACCAAAAATAGACCAGGAGCAGAGTTGAGAAGCCAGACAGGGAAGAGGCGACAAGCAAAAATGATTTGGACAAAGTTCTGCAGGACATGGGTCTCAGGAGAGTCCCCCAGGGAAAAGCTGGAATGAAGGTTACACCCAAGAGTTACTCAACTCTAGGAAATGGTGTTGGCCTGCCATAAGCCTGCCCCTAGCATTCTTTGGTTAAAGGCTTCTTTTGGGAAGCATGTAGGGCTGGATGTAAACTCAGGTCCTTCCGGCTTTCTCTGAGGAGAAAGGACAGTGCTTAAAAGAAAAATCATATATGCTGGGAAGGGTGGTTAATTTTAACTGTCAAATTGATATACGCTTGAATCACCTGGGAAGAGAGCCTCAGTGAGAGATTTCCTCCATTGGGTTGTCCTGTGAAGAGACTGTCTCACGTTAGTTGATGAGGGAAGATCCAGTCCGCTGCTGGCAGCGCCATTGTCTAGGCTGGGAGCCCCGAAACTGTTTAAGAGTGAGGAAATCGAGCTGAGAACACACAAGAAGCAAGTGAACATGCATGCATCCATTCTCTCTGCTTGTGACTTTGGAGATGATGTGACCTACTGTTTTAAGCTCTTGCCATTGCGACTTTTCCATAGTGATGAACTGTAACCTGGAGCCATGAGCTGAAATAAATTCTTTCTCTCTTAAGTTGGTTTTTTGTTGGAATGTTTTTTTATCACAGCAACAGAAATGAACTTGGACCTTGACTGTTGGAAACAAAAGCACATTCAGTGGGAAGGCACATGGAAATTATCATGAGGCCCAAGGGGATTTGAGCACGAGCAACGTATCAACATGATTCTGTACAGCCCGCTCCTACGCCACCCAAGTTTATTCACATCTCACGTTAAATTGGCTCGAATTCAACAACGGATTTTTCTGTGTGGCAGTGAGTCCCATCGGAAGTTTGAATGATGAGTCCATGGCAATCTCTGAGTGCACAGTTGCAGTTGTTCCAAATGTTATGATTGACATTCCTGTAGGATACGTTCCTCATTCTCTTCATTCTTGGTAACATTTCTGTCAGTCTGGGTAGCTTATTAAGCTTTTATCAGGCCATGGTTGACAATACTCATCTATTGAGTTAAAATGGGTGTCTTAGTTAGGGTTACTGTTGCTGTGATGAAACACCATGGTCCAAGTAACTTGGGGAAGAAAGGGTTTATTTGGCTTACATATCTGGAGTCATTGGCCACTGAGGAAAGTCAAGGCAGGAGCTCCAGCTGGGTGGGAATCTGGAGGCAGGAGCTGATGCAGAGGTTTATGGAGGAGTACTATGGTGATATTTTCTTTTGTACCAAAATGTTATTTGTATAATAAATAAAGTTGCCTGGGGGTCAGAGCTATTAGCAAGCCATAGGAAAGCAGGGCAGTGGTGGTGTACGCTTGTGATCACAGCACTTGGTAGACAGAGCTAGGTAAGTCTCTGTGTGTTCAGGGATACAGCCAGCATTGGATACACATGCCTTTAATATCAATACCAACCATAGAACACCTGGAGGTCTATACAGACAGGCCGTAATGAGGCAGTCCTGTGGTTGGGTTTACAATGAGAAGGCAGAACAGAGACTATATAAAGACTTTAACCCAGGAAGTACAGGCTCCTTCGGAGAGGTAGGACCACTGCAGGAGGAAGGGTAAGGTTTTAGCTCTTAGCTCTGACCTCTTGGCTTTCTTCTTTGCATTGGTTCTGTGTTTCTTATTTATAAGATGGTTGGTTACATCTACAGAGTACTGCTTACTGGCTTGCTCAATCAGCTTTCTTATAGCACCCAGGACCACCAGCCCAGGGGTGATACCACCCACAATGGGCTGGACGCTTCCACATCAATTACTAATTAAGAAAATGCTCTACAGGCTTGCCCACATCTTGATCTTATGGAGACATTTTCTTAGTTGAGGTTCCCTCCTTTCATATGACTATAACTTATGGCAAGAGATGCTCAGTGGATCCCCTGAGTTCCAGACATATTTCTTCTTACTTGCATTGTGTTGCAACAGTAGCCTATCTCCTCAAGGAAATCTGAGCTAATTGTTCCTTCAAGTCTTTAAGACTAACACACACACACACACACACACACACACACACACACACACACACACACACACGCCCACCACCACTGCCATGTGTATAGGCCAGAGGTCAACCTTCAGTGTTGTTCCTTGGGAATCATCCCTTGGTTTTTGATACAGGGTCTCTCCTTGGCCTAGAGCTCACTGAGTAGGCTAGGTGGTCCCAGGAATCCTCCTGTTTCTGCCTCCCCAGCATCAGGATTACAAGTGTGAGCCACCACACCTGGGTTTGTTCATGGGTTCTGAGGGTCAGACTCATGTCCACCTGCTTGGGGGGTGAGCCCTTTGCTGACTGAGCTATCTCCTTAGTCCTAACAGTTAGGACCTAACTCCTCTGTCTGCTGTCCTAGTGGCAAGAGGAAAGCAAATTATTTGGTGACCACCAAGCTGTTAGGTTCCCTGTGACTCTTGCTGGAAAGCTCGCCATTCTGGGAACCAGGACTCCAGAGTTGGCAGAAAGTAAAATCACAGAGGTAAGAAGGATACATTTCCTAATGAATCCTTGAGAACAACAGCAAGAGAGAACACATTTCCTTTGCTCCTGGAAAGCTGTGTGTTGTCTGCAGGAATGCAATGCCACCGGTATAAGGTGGACACTGAATCCCGAAAGACAACCTATCGTCTTCAAGCCAGTGCCTGAGAATGCCTTCAGAAACCATCCCGTTGTTCTTTTCAAGTGCAGGATGGCAGAGCCAGCACGTCCTCTGGCTTGAGTCCTTGTCACCGTCTCGTTGTAAAGTGTCTGGGCGAGCGTACTGATACATCAGGCATTTCACGAGCCGTTGATGAATGGTATTGGCTCAGGCCGTGTTAGCGGGAAAGGCAGCCTCGCACCCAGAACACACGTCAGTCACCATGGCGATGAACGCCTGAGTAGTGCTTTGATGGAATCGGGCCCTGTCAGATGACTGGCAGGTTCTCTCAGCAGAAACAACAGAGGCAAGAAGAAATGAAGGATGTGCCCAAAGAACTAGACAACAAGCAAACTCCAGCCTGGAAAAACGTATTTCAGGAATGAAAGGCCTTGAAACAAATCTGAAAAAAAAATTGAAACTATTCAGTATATATTCTTTGTTGTCATTGAAACTGTGCTCAAATCCAGCAACAGCAACCACTAGGAGACTACATGTTTGGAAATTAAAACTTATTTCTAAACAACTCGCTCCAAAGAAGAAATCGTAATGAAAATTCTAAACACTTGAAATTGAGTAATAATGAAACAGTATGTGTCGAACATGAAGAGAAAGACTTCTAAGAGGGATACTCATTAGTTCAAAGAACTGTTGAGAAAGAATAGCTGAAAAACTGTGAATTAGGCATTTATTTTGAGAAATATGAAAAAGAACAGGAACAGGAATTCAAAGAAAGTAGACAAAAGACTAAATAAAGCCGCGTGAAACAAGGAGCGAGGCCAACGACAGACAGAAGGCCAGACTCTGGCTCTCTGGAGAGGCGCTGAGACTGGCGGCTGTCAGTAGCGGTCAGGACAGACGAGAAGAGATGGAAAACCAGCACAGGAACGCACAGAAGCCGGCTACTGAGGCTTCGGATAACAGGAAAGCAGTCAGAGGACGGTTTCATTAATTTATGCCAGTACATTCAAATGTGTAGATGAAGTGTCTGTGTACAAAAAGACCCACCAGTATTTACGTGACGAGGAGTGCTGTGCTTTGCTTTGCAGAACCGGCCGGCCATGAAATGGGGGTTCCTGCATGCTGCAGCTCCAGCTCCAGCCGACATCCCCCCCCTCTGTGTGTGTGTGTGTGTGTGTGTGTGTGTGTGTGTGTGTGTGTGTGTGTTGGTCTCTCTCTCTCCTCTCTGTCCGTCTCTCTCTGTCTGTCTCTCTCTCTTTTGCCCTCCCTTTCTCCCTCCCTCCCTCCCTCCCTTTCTTTTTAAACAAATGTTATCTGACAATGGAAACACTGAGCCTATGATTCTTACCAAGCATTTCTGAAAGAAGGTGCACTAATCCTGATCTTACACAGACAGCTCAGGGATTAAACAGGGAATGCTTTTGGGCCTATTTCATGAGACTAACATAATTTTATTTCAAAAGCTGACAATGACATTATAAATGTAAATTTTAGGCTAATGTTCATGAACGTAGATGCAAAAATCCTTTTTAAAAATCAGGAAACTAAATTGAGCAATATATTAAACTATGATATGCTATAAGCAAACTCAGTTTACGTGAAGAAATCAATCAGTTTAATTCACTATAAAACATAATAAATGGCAAAGGCATTATCTTAACGGCTACAGAAAAAGGACAAGCGTCATATCTCAACAGATATAATGCAGGCTGTCTTGTAATCAAACACAGAGATTCTGCAGCTAAACATATGAGTTTCTCCATGGAGCAGGATAGAGGCTATAAATAGCCTACATCTGCTCCTGTCAGCGGTGCTGCCAAACGAAAACAAAGGGCCTTCCTTCTCGACTTGCACTCGTGTCTAAGGGATTAGAGGCTTATATCAAAATGTTTTTAAAATAGCTGATTGGAAGTTCATAGAAATACCACCATGAAGAAATGAAACCACAATGCTAAATTCTTCACTTACAGTGAATAGTAGGGTTCCCAGGCCAGCTTGCTCCCTTGCTAGGTACAAATCATCAGTTAGTTACAATTCTAAGGTTGTGTAGCACTCTTGGAATCTGATCTTTGTGGTGTTGCAGTTTGGATCTGGAATGGCCCCCACATAGTCTTCAGCTCTCGGTCCCCAGTGTGTGGTGCTATTTGAAGGCTGCTGAGCCTTTCTATGTGGAGCCTGATGGGTGGAAGTAGGTCATCAAGGGTGGCCTTTGAAGATGATCCCGGCCCCCGATTCTGGCTGTTCTCTCAGCTCCCTGGTCCACTAGCCATGTGGGAAGCCCTCATCACATGGCCACTGCTCTGAAACAAGGCCCAACACATCCTTCCTCCCTCCAGCTGTCTCCTGCAGGTACCCTGTCCTGATGACTGAGGGAAGGTGGATGGCAACAGCTAAGGTTAAAGGTGACCGCTGGGAACAACTTTTGTGGCAGGAAGGTCACCACTGCCCCCAGAGGAAACTGACGTCTGTTGCTGCTCAGACTGGGTATTCACGGTGAACCTGCAGCCAGCACCCAGGCGAATCTCAGGATTGACACAAGTGCGAGATAAGGGTCACTGTCCACTTTTGACATTTTGAAATACAACACGCTGTCTTTTTTCCTCCTTGAGCTGAAGTTATTGCGGTGGCCACAAAATACTGAGGTGGGATCCTGGCTTTCTTCCCATGTTGTTGTTAGTTTTTAATACATTTGAGGAAAGCATGGAATTCTTTTCTGTTTAGTCCCAGCACTCAGGAAGTGAATGCAGGAGGGTTACAAGTTTGAGGATATCCCAGGATGTCCAGGTTCCACAGTGAAATCGTATCTCAAGCAAACAAACACATTTGACTAATGTCTTAAAGATGTGTGATATATATATACATAAACACACACATATATAAAATTATAAAATCTGAGACAGAATTTCTCTGTGTAGCTTTGGAGCCTGTCCTGGAACTCGCTCTGTAGACCAGGCTGGCCTCAAACTCACAGAGATACGCCTGCCTCTGCCTCCCGAGTGCTGGGATTAAAGGCGTGTACAATCACCACTGCCTGGCCTGTCTTAAAATATTTTATAGTCATGAATGAACTGTGATTTGGGGTAACTCTTTAAAAGACAACTAATGCTGCTCCTCTTGTCTATAGTGCTTGTCATTTAGTTTTTGACACTCTTTAAAATAAATTTCTTTCTTTTTTTTTTTTTGAGCCTCTGGAACTGGAGTTATGGATGGTTGTGTTCTACCGTGTAGATGCCAAGAACTGAATCAAGGTCCTTCCTCTGCAAGAACAAATGTTCTTAAACTTTTGACACTTTTGATTTCTCATTTTTTGTTGTTGTTGTTGTTTGTTTGTTTGTTTAGGTTGCTGTATTTACTGTAGGCTTACCAACTTTAGAACTTAAAGCAAAACCAGTGTCTGGAAGTCATCACACATTCTTTCCAATAAACAATATACAGGGATTTTGATCTAACTACAACCTTTAGAGTCTTACAGGGTGTCTTCCACATAAAGGATGTTGACTGGCAAGTGTTCAAAGGTTAGACAGACTGAAACTAGGTGTGGTGGGTCTCTTTCAACTCCCATCTCCTCTGGGTCTTCAGGGACAATATTGTCCCTCTGTCTTTGTGTGGCTGTTGAGCAGACGGAAATGCAGAGCTTCTGTGAGGACTTGTTCCTTTGGGCATGGCCAGCTATTCCTGCTTGGAAATGTGACAATTTTTCTTTCCCTGGCGTCAAAGAAGCTCTGTCTAGAGATTTCTTTTGATGGTGAGTTTCCCAGACAATTTGATGGCATGATTTTCAATCTGTGATCTTTTTTTTCAATTCTATACTTTCTCCTTTTCTTCCTCCTCCATCCCCCTCCCTTTCCCTTCCTCCCTTCTTCCTCTTTCTGTTCTTCCCTCCCCCTCCGCCGTCTCTGAGTCCTATTCCTTTTGTTCTTGTGTTATTCTTTCTGCAAATGTCTGTTATACTTAGCAAGAAAGAAGTGGGGGTGGAGGGTTGAGATCCATTTTAAGGAACTGGCTCATGTGGCTGGATCTCACAGGGGGAGGCTGGCAGGATGGAGCTGGGGAGGCTGACAGGCTGGAGAGCTGCTGTCCAAACCCAAAGATAGTCTATTGGCAGAATTCCCTCCTGTTCAGGGAAGGCCATTCTTTGTTTCTGTAACACCTTCAGCTGATTGGATGAGGCCTACACATATTGGAGAGTAATTTGCTTTACTCAAAATCTGATAATATGAAATGCTAATTTCATCTAAAAAATATCTTCACAGAAACATTTAGGATAATGTTGATGAAATACTCAGACAGTGTGGGCCAACCATGTTGACACATAAACTTAACTATCACAGTTTAACTCTTGGCACCCACACACATCTTAATAAAGACAATACCAGGTTATAATTCCACCTACACAGTACAATGTGCAGTATGTTTTCCAAAGCCACTGACTGACCTTCTCCCCTGAACATGCAAAGTCCTGGGTGATGTTTGCTTTTCTTGCTATCCTGTGACTTCTAAACCATGACACAATGTCAACAAAACTTCAGTACTATGATATAAAGCCATCCCTGCTATATATCGTCAGGCTTGGCAAATAGGAAGAAAGTGAAGTAAAATAAGCCATTGGAACCTTATAGGGGATATCGTAAGCTTTCCTCAGAGACCTTGGGACACAGGCCTATAATCCCAGCTACTGGAAAGGCTGAAGTTGGAAGATCACAAGTTCATGTCTGGCTGGGCAAGTTAGTAAGACATTGTCTCAAAATAAATGTGCTGGTCTGGAGAGACAGTTCAGCAGTTATAAGCGCTGGCTGTTCTTCTAGAGGACCTGGGTTCAATTCCCAGCACCCACATGGTGGCTTATAACTGTCAGTGACTTCAGTTCCTGGGGCTCTGAACCCTCTTTTGACACTTACAGACACCAGGCACACTTGTGATGCACAGACATACATACAAACAACACACCCATACACATAGAACAAATAAACACAAATTTAAAAAAGGTTTAAAACATGCACACACAAAAGATTTTTAAAAATTAAAAAAATGCTTTAAAAAGAAAAGAGGGTATGCACTCTCTCTCCATTTCTTCCTTCCTTTCTCCCCCCCTCACACACACAAACACACACACAGACACACACAGAGATACACACACACACCGACACACACACACCGACACACACACACACACACACACACACACACACACACAC
>CABHPQ010132863.1:6211-30268 GCA_902168405.1 Peromyscus aztecus | reverse complement strand
TTGAAAGAATGACTTCTGTGATACAAATAGATAGGCAGGTTGGAGAGTGTTTGTGTCATTCCCATCAGCATATAAGATATACATACACACATTATATATGTATACAGAGAGACAGTTATTCACTGAGGCCAGTATTTATGTTACTTATTTCCTTACACAGTTCTGAGCCAACTTTAAACATTATAGTCTTTTTGAAATTAAAAATGTAATTTTTATAAAACATGGTAAAAATTGAAACAATGTGCAGGAGTTGACATGTAGACATTTCCCTTTTCTAATTTCCTTTGTCACTGTGAAGGGTTTGATGTACATTCTTTCAGAATCTTTTTCAGAAACCCAAACTTGTTTGCTTTTCTTTAATGAGACAGCATCGTATTCTTTGTCATTGATATTTAACTTGCTTATTCTTTCTTCCAATATAACAGCAAGACTTAGGCATTTCTTTTTCCATTATAATATCCCTTTATGTTCTTTACTCCGAAAAGAGTGTATCTAGAGTTTCATTAGGTGTTCAGCTGGTTTATAGGTTATATTTAGTAATATAAATGTATATATGTATATATGTATATATTCATGCAGTAACAGCTAGTGCAAAAAGAGGCCATGAACGCAAAGGAGGGTGGGGAAGGGTATAAGTGGGTTTGGAGGGAGAAATGTAATTATAATCTAAAAAAAGAGAGACACTTTCATAGAATAGTACACTGTAACCTATTAAACTGTTTTTATATTCACATATAAATAGTTTGTAATGTTTCCTACAAATGCTACCTATTGAAATAATAGAGACTGCTCACAACATGGGATCATCTGGGACCATTTCAGGAACTAGGAAGGGCCTACACAGTGTGAGTTCCAGCTGGGTGACTTGGGGGAAAGGTTCATGAAGTGCTCTTTGTTTTCTAGATTGGTTTTGCTTTGCTCTCCCCTCACTACAGTTTCAAATGGACTGTCTGGTGTTGGTGTTCCAGAAGAGGTCTCTGTCCAACCGAGTCCCCATGTGGGTGTCAGGCCAGCATGTGGCAGTGTCATGGCCAGCTGTAAGCACCAGGCCATGCATGTACTCCAGGGCTGACTTTTCTTTCTCAAAATCAGTTCTACAGAAATATTCACACAAGTGCCAGGATCAAGGCGTGTGTGTACTTTAAATTTAAAAGTGTTTCCAAAAGGCTGTGTCAAACATGGATCTCACCAACAAGGGAGGGTGAGGAAAGGAGGAAAGATGAGCCCCAGTGGGAAACTTCTTCTAATGAATAAGCTGGAGCAGAGAGAGTGCATGTAGTCACAATGCTTTCGTTTGTCATCTCTGCAAAGGGAAAGCAAGTGTGGGGGAATCCACGGAAGGCCTCTGTTATCTGTACCTTAATCAAAGCCTTTTATTTCTGTCTTTGGACTTGGGTCAGCATGTCAGTGAGACATACAAAACTAGAGGAAGCCTCATGATTTTTTCATATGTTTGTGTTTATAGTCCTTATGAAGAAGAAGAAACCCTTTTATTATAAATAATCCTTTTAGAAACAGACCTCCCAATTGAAGACACGACCTCTGTCTGCCATTTTCGGGGGAAGTAGACCTGCTGCTTTTACGACTGTCTAGCAGTTGGTGCCTTCTTATCACTTGTCAGTTTTAATTGATGATTTCTTGCTCAATATTTGACACCAACCACGAAAACAAGGGATCAGAGTTGTTTCAGGTAGAAAAAAAAGAGAGAGAGAAAGTATAAAGGCAGCTCTGCAGAGTAGCATAAAGAAGTACCAAAGATCTATTAAGAGCCCCATACATATGAACTTACCTGAGATAATTTCTCACTTCATGAAGATTATTTTGGTATATATATATGTGTGTCTGTGTGTGTATGTATGCATGTAATATATATATATATATATTACACACACACACACACACACACACACATATATATATATATATATATATATATATATATATAATTTAGTGCCTTGAATGACATAAAAGGATATTTGTAATGGTTAGTGTTAAATGTTAACTTGTCACCTGGGAAATGAACCTCTGAGAACGCATTTGGGGGATTGTGTCAATAATAATAATTTATATGGGAAGACCCATTTGAACAGTGGGCAGCACCAGTTCCCTAGGGAGGAGATCATAGACTATGTTAAATACGAAAGCAAGTTGAATACAAGGGTGTATGTGTTTATCCCTCCCAGTTTCCTGATTGGATGGGACGTGGCCAGCTGTCTCAAGCTCCTGATGCTCTGGCAGCCCTGCCATGATGAGCTATACCTTGAACTGTGAGCTAAAATAAACCCTAATGTGGGGATTTAACAAGGCAACTCCACGTAGTTAAAAGGAGGTTTACTTACAGCCAGTAAAGGGGTTGGTTACAGGATCCAGGAGAGGTGAGGTACAGTCCAGCGGGGTTCTCTGGAGAACTGACTTGATCTGCCATCCAGCATCTAGGATCAAGAGGAACCAAGAGGGCCAGCATGTCCAGATCTAGAGTCTTAAGGGCTCCTGTTTCAGTCACACCCCAGGGGCAGGTCCTAGGTAGGTGTGGCAGTTACTGGATGCCTCACTGGGCTGTGTTTCAAGGTCAAAGCTGGAACAGCTATCCACTACAAACCTCCCTTCCCTTACATTGCTTTTGTCAGAGTATCAGAGCAACACGAAGAGAAAATGAACAGTCCTTGATTTCCCAATGCATTAAACCGTTAATAAAAAAAGGAAATATTTATTAGACATACTACCTGTGCTTTCTGATCTCTTATAAAGATGCCACCCTACATAGGAGTGAATCAATCGTAGTCTGAGGGGCATCCTGACTATGCTGTTGGCAACATAAGCAACCGTATTTGGGTTTATTATCTGATATGCCAACAGATTCTCTTTTCTTTCATTTTAAACACATTAATAACTCATATCCTTGCAGTCATAGCAAAGTAATCACTGTGGTTAAGGATTTCTGAATGTTTAAAAATTAATTTTCCACTCCTAATTACCACCTGTCTCCTCTTCCATTTGTTTTAGTTCTCTTTATAAGATTAATAAAGACCAAAAAAAAAAAAAAAGATGTACTGATGACTGTTTATTTAAAGCATGCTGTAAAGACAATGCTTATGGCACCAGAGCCTGCCTTTTTCTTTCTTTACGCTGTTAGTTCTAGGAACCTTAGGTCAGAAATATCTTCTTTCTCCATCAGGTCCTAATTAATCAGTTGGTTAATTTTACAATCAGTTGGTTCTAAAACTCAGAATTTTAAGAGAAATAAATCAAATGATTTCTCATTTTAAATAAAAGCTTATATTTTTAACATATTAGTTTAAAAGATTGATGGCATATAATATAAACTATAACATTTTTAGCATTGTTATGTGTAGTTTGGTGTGATTAAGTAACAACTGAAGTTGATTTTAGTTAATAAACTAGTATATGCCTTCAATCTTGGATATTTGCTGTGTTTAGTTTTGTTGTTTCACATCCCAGTAAGTTTGAACTGTCAGCTCCATAAGGGATTACTAGAAAGGTCTTTTATTCATGGCCAAACTTCAGCGAAATGTCTGTTGACTAATTTCCAAACGGCTGAGGTGACAGAATTCCCTCTTTTAGAAATGTGATGATTGAAAGTGAGACCATCCAAATACACATGTTCCTTCTTAGGACAATGAGAAGTGATTTCCTTTGACATCAATGGAAATATTACAAAGTAGAAGGGACACATAGTTTCCTGAGACAGACGGCAAGCCTGATAAAAAGTCCAATTCCCATTCATCCCCACTATATTTTTATATAGATCATCTGGTTGAAAAAAATTTGAAGTCTTGTGAAATCCTAAACTTGGCAGTTTTTCAAAGAAAAAAACAAAGAAGATGTCTAAAAATAGTAAATGGTCTCAAAGCCAAATTTTCCCATTCTCCTGCTGTAATACTCAACCTGTTTCCTTTGTCACAACAGAAGGCCACTCTGCTCCCTCACTTACCCTATTCATAGAGTTATTTCTTCAGTTTTTTTACTTTATTTGAAAAAAACAAGAGAGCTGTAAGACACACCCATTACAGGTTGGGTATTTAGAGGTGGGGCTGGGATTGGGCCAACAGCACGGAAACACACTGAAGCATCACTCAATCTCTGGGGCTCATGTCCTGTCTTTTTATGTGTATTTACATCATTTCCCACTTCCTATGCACTGAAGTACTTTTCTTTAAGAAGGGCAGTAGATTTTCTCTACTGTGCTTGGATCTTAGGCTGATTCTGTTTCTAATTTTAGCTTTCCAGGAGTGATTTTCTAGGAAGGGGTAGATAGGAAAAGAAAGAGTATTGAGGGAGTGATTATGATCGAGGCACTTTCATGTATGTGTGGAAATGTCACAATGAAGTCTTTTGCTTTTTTATAATTATTATAATGAAAAGAAAAAGGATAAAAACAATTAAGAAAACTGGCAAGGAAAAAAAATTAAAAGGCCAATAAAATGATAAATCCTTGAAAAAAACTGATTGAGAACAAAAAGAAGAAAAGGAATAAGTTGCTGATCGGAGTTGCTTATCTTATGACAAAAGGCCATGTCATGGATTGCAGCCTTGTAGGCAGTGCTAATTAGTGCGATTAATTAGGTTGTGGGCCTCCACCCAGTGCCTATCCTGGTGCCAGTGTTGTATCTAAAATGAAGCAAATCACCAGGTTGCTCGATCAGAAAAGGCTTGTAAAAGGCCCAAGAACCAAGACTATGGTGCAAGGCTACAAGCTTGCGTATGTGCACAAATTAAATTTGATTGATCCAATAATTTCAAATCACAAAATTCTGGAGAGGCCCATGAAAGCCAAACCAATCCCCACCTTTTATGCACATACTTCTTTGGTCAGTTGAGCTAAGCAATTATTTGATCTGAATACTTGGGTGTGTGACATTGTGTGACAGAAAACAACGAGATTGTCCACCATGGCTGTGGGTGGAACTGTTCCCCTACAAGAATGTGGGTGGGCAGCAGCGTTTACATGAAGGCTAAGTTCACAGCATTGTCCTTCCTAAGCCTAAGGATGTGTTCAGCCTATGAGGCCTGTTTGGATATGACTTCTTCCATGATGCCTCAGTCTGCAACCTTGGCATTTATAGTCCTCTTTTCCTCTGAAATCCCAGAACTCAGGTTGTCTGCACTGAATGAACACAAGCATTTTATTTAGGTTTTTGAGATTTGAGTTTTTAATTTGTTTTAAAAATGTGCGTGTGCATGTGCGTGTGTGCGCGTGTGTGTGATGAGTATAGGTGCCTATGGAAGCCAGAGACCATGGGATAACCCTGGAGCTGGAGGAACAATTGTGATAGATGCTGGGAACTGAACTCAGGTCCTCTTTAGTAAGAGCACTGCATATTCTTTAGCAGCAAAGCCATCTTTCCACTCCTGTTTTTAATTACTTCTAATTTGCATTTTCTGCTTTTTTTTCATGTGTTCACACTTATATTCATCTTAAAAAAAATACGAAGAGAGGGTCTGTAGTATGTACTTGATCTACACTTCTCCCAACTCGGAGTTAGTGCATCATACAGATAGAAGCTAGTATTTTAAATCAAGAAACAGGGTATGATGTGTAAAGCTGTGGCAGTTTCTTCTTTTCCTCTCTGAGCTTTTCTCCTTCCTTTTATAAGCATAGTCTGAAGTAGATGCCCATCCTGAACATCTCCCATGTCACTCTCCCATCTTCTGGGTCTTTCACCCCAGCTGTTACTTGCTTCTTGTTTTCTACTTGGCATGTCTCTGCCACAGTCTCATGGTATGCCCAGAGAGCTGGCTCATTTTCTCTGATACAAAAGCAGAAAGTGTGAAGGGATTAACTACCTGTAAGGGAATTTCTTGATCACTGGGAGCTTGTGGGTAAGCAACAACTTTCTGTTGTGTTTTGGAAAAATAATTCCAAGGTTCAATGTACATTCTTCCCTAGTAAGATCTAGCCATCAAGACCTACAATTCAAAGTACATAAACTTTTGCATGGCCTTTCCTTGGGCATGTTTCTATCCCTGATAGCCTCATTTCTCTTCCTTGAATCATTTCCCCAAATTAATTAAGTGCATCAAACCCTTGTCTTAGGCTGTAATTTTTTTGATGTAAAGGAAGACTTATAGAGTATGTGTCAAGTTTTCAAAGATTATATTAAAATACTGACAAATATAAAAACACTATTTACTACTTAACACTGTTACATAGTCTAGATTATTGATAGATGTGCTCATTAGTTTGTTGTCAACTTCAAGCAGGCTAGAGTCATTTGGGAAGAAAGACTGTCAGTTGAGGAATTGTCTCCTTCAGATTGGCGTGTAGACAACTCAAGGAGGCATTTTCTTTATTAACGGCTAGTGTGAGACTGCCTATTGTAATCACACTTTCTCATCAGGACCACCAGCTCACAAATATTGACACAGAGATATTGACACTTTTTATTCATTATGAGACCTTGACCATTAGGCTTGTCCCACTAGCTCTTATAACTTAAATTAACCTGCTTTTATTATATATATATATTTGAGACAGGGTTTCTCTGTGTAGTTTTGGTGCCTGTCCTGGATCTCGCTCTGTAGACCAGGCTGGCCTCAAACTCACAGAGATTCACCTGGCTCTGCCTCCCGAGTGCTGGGAATAAAGGCGTGCACCACCACTGCCCGGCTTAACCTGTTTTTATTAATCTGTGTTCTGCCACATGGCTCAGTTACCTCTACTCTGTGCTGTATGTCTGACCTCTTCAGTGTCTCCTTGGCATCTCTCTGGCATAATCTTCACCCCTAAATTCCTTCTCCTCTTCCTCTCTCTCCCTGGAAATCCTGTCCATTCTCTCCTGCCTACCTATTGGCCATTCAGCTCTTTATTACACCAATCACAGCAATACATCTTCACACAGTGTACAAATATCCCACCAGCAGCTCATCCCACCATGGGCAGTGCTAGCCTTGGACAGTTGGTCCTGGATTGTATGGGAAAGCAAACTGAGGAGTCCGTGAGAGGAAGCCAATAAGGAACATTCCTTCATAGCCTTTGCTGCAGTTCCTGCCTGTAGTTCCTCTCCTGCCTTCTCTCGGTGCTAGAATTTGACCTGATAGTTATAAGATGAAATAAACCCTTTCCTCCTCAAATTGCTTGGGATTATTATGTTTATTACAGCAATATAAAGCAAACCAGGCCACTAGGCTAATAGTATCTGCTTGTCACTTGACCTCATGAGATTATTTTCTTGTAACAAACCGTTGGAAGCTTGTAGTCAATTGTGACAAACTGCTTTCTGTCAAAGGGTCCTTGGCTGACTTTTAACCGGTCATTAATTCATTTGGGTGCAATTCCAGGTAAAGATTGAAAATCATTATTTTTACTTTAACCCATAGCCTGAGAAGTGATGTCTTGTCTCAGATTTTCTGAGAATCTAATCTATATGGTCAGGTCCAAATACATGCATCCATTCATTCAACAATATTTAAAAATAATTCCTAGATGCCAAAAGGTATAACTTATCAAAAGAATGATATCAGTGATGCTGATCCCCAGAGCATTGCTGTGAAAGTTCAGTGTTGTTGCTGTACAAATAACTTATCAAGTTATTTACATAGTAAATTAGTACTGGAGATACAGTGTCGAAAACAAATTGCTGTATTCAAAATGTGTAGAGACTTTTTCCCCTAACTTTCCATTGTTTCCAGAAGTAATTTAATTCAAAACTCTTGACCAGTGTGTAACTTTCCTGCTGGGTCACTGTTATGCACTGGAAAATCTCTCACTTCCACGTGTTTTTGAGGTAATTTTTGTGTGGCCCCCCAACTGTTCTGGTCCCATCAGAACTGTGACTCTCTGAGTCTGATGAAGTTATCCACTGGAACCTCCTCCCACCTCTTCAGTGATATACTCCCCTTTCCAGTTTCTATGTATTCCTCCTTCTTTGTTGACTCTTAGTTTTTTGAGGTTCATATCCCACAGTAGGTTCTTTAGAAAGAGTTAATAGAGACTAATTATTTTATGTTTTTCAGTATATATAAACATGTATTTATTTTATCTAAATAGCTGAGTAAGAATATGGCTAAATAAACACTTGATGCTAATGATCTTTTCTCCAGGAGTGTTTAAGAATATCAACCCACTGCTTCTACAGATTCAGTGTTCCTTTTAGGAAGTGTTGTGTAATTGTGACTTTTTTGGGTGGTACTAGGATTTGAATTCAGGGATTTGCACATGGTAGGCAAGTACTGCACCACAAAGCTATATCCTAAGCCCATGATTCCTGATTTTATTCATGAAACTCATTTCCTTATATTAAACTCTGAGAGGGTTTCTATGTTGCTGGAGAGTGACATTTTGTGGCTCTGTGACCTGGTCTGGTCTATCTCCGTGAGTGTTCTGAGTGTGTGAAAGTCCTTTCCATGAGGCAGCATTCACCATTCCTTTGCAGACACTGTTCTTGACTCAACCTTTTTTTTTTCTGTCATCTTGCTAACCTGTAGTCCTTTTTATTTCATATTACTTTTTTATCCTCAAAACTATTTTTCCCTGTCTTCCATCTCCCGTGTTTTCTTCCACTTTTGTCAGATTTGTCAACAGTACGGGACATTGAACTTTTCTACTGCAATGTTCAGCATTTTACAATCTCAGAATAGCACTTCCGTAGCTATGGCCATGGTTGTGACCGTTTCTCCTTCACCCCTGCTCCCTCCTGTTCTTCATCCTTTTCTTACGAGATCCGGTATCGTCTCCTCCATTTCTGAGAGGAAGATTATATAGCCCTTGCTTCATTGCTTAGGCTAAGTCTTCTTTCTTTTCTTCTTCCTTCTGAGGTGCTCGCTTTCTCTTCCTCAAACCCAGGACCATGTACTTGCTAGTCACAACTTCTCCAGTTTTCTTCTTTGTTTATTTGAACTGTTGAGTTTTCCTTCAAATTTCTGGTGATCACTAACTGTTCATTTGGACTCAAAGGAACCACTAACTGCTTGATAGAAATCTGCGATGCATGGATGGGAGTATGAAATTATCAGCATCGTTATATGGTGATTAGACAGAGACATGACTGGTTACTGTCAGACTCCTAGCTGTCTGTGTCTGTGGGTGTTTTCTCCTGGGATAATCAGTTTTCTACTGAGAGATCCTGAGACCTTCTGTCTCCCGTTTAGTTACTAACCACCATAGTTTTGGATCCCAAAGTGGGAAAGTTGGGCTTTTCCTGAGCTTAGTATTCTTAAAAGCTAAGTTAATCCTCATCACCTTCAGGTGTTAAATCCCTTTTTTTTATCTGCATTGATGCCTAATTTCTTGTGTGTGCGTTTGTGCACATGTAATCGCTGGAACACCAGCTTTCTCTGTTGCTTGTTATGTCGTTTCTCATTCATCCATCTGCCTTTAGGAGAGGAGTTGGAAGTGGCTGTGTGAACTCATTGGACTCAGTGTTAGGAATCTAATCACGCAGGCCACACGCAATAAAAACAGTGTTCCTGCCTTTAGACACACTTCTTTATCCTGGACCAAACAGACAAACTAGGTTAGAAAACAAATCAACCCAGTTGTGCTTAATGCTACGAGAAATGCAAACCGCTAAAGTGATCAATGGAAAAACACACTGTAAATAAAGGACCAGGAAAGGAGAGCTTGAGGGAGTGACAGTTAGGAAGGACAGGGACAAGGGCTTTTTAGGCCAAAGAAACAGTGACCTTCTTTGGAAAAGAATTAGACATTTTAAACACTAACAACAGATACAGCTGGAATAGAGACAGAATGTCAGCACGGCCTGGAATGAGCTGTGCTGATACAGGATGCCATCCTCACCTGAAACACCTTGAAAAGGACACGTGTAGACAAGGAATTGTAGGTTTGAGGGACCCAAGGAAAACTGTGGCTGATCTTGGTAGCTATGTTTCCTGGTGGGCAGAAGGCCCCTTTGTGGTTAAATGTCCCTGAAGCTGCAGTTAGTTTTGTTCATAAAGTGCCAGCACACTTTTCAAACTTCCACACTTATGTAAAGGACCCCTCTTCTCAAAGACCTTGACTTCAGTATAATATCACTTCCATCATGGCTTCAGTGCCACCAACTCCATCCCTAATTTGTGGATTTTTAAGGAAGATCACGGGAAGAAATAGTCTGGAAGAGAGAGTGGGTCCACTATCACTTGGGGAGGGGAAAGGGGTCACTTAACCAAAAGACACCACCACCTTATTAATACTCACACAAGCGTCTTTAAAGCCCACAGTGCAGAACCCACTGAGCTATTCTCTACCTTGGGGTGATCTACTCCAGTCTCTTTTTGCAATTTATCCTTTGCCTTGCTAAATAAACTCCTGCTTAAACTGTCTATATCTCAACTGAATTCTTCTCTTGGAGAAGACAAGAGCTGAGAGATAGCTCCTGTCCCCTTCTCTGTTACAGGACCACTAACAGTGTGTAGTCAAGGAAGTGATGTGAGGTCCAAGAAATAACATTTGCAGGTGTGATTTGGGGAACGGGCAGTGAGTTGGGCTGCAAGGTAAGAGTAATAATTTTCTCCTTAGCAGGTGCATGTGACTATTTAAAAAGAATCACCATTGGCTTTGGTTAGAAAACAAAGTCTCCATGTGATCATTGTCTGCATTCTTATTTTAATTGATGAACATACCAATTTGAGCAGGGAGATTAAGTTATTTATTAATAACCAGGTTGCCAGGAAGAAGTAAGTATAGAACTGCAGCACATTCCTCCCACGAAAAGTAGATAATGAAACATTTAATTAAAAAGCACGCCATTACATTTTAAGAGCTGTGTGTTCATGATCTCTTGATAGACTGATAAGATCAAATTGACCCTGAGATAATTTCTTTTGGGGAGGAGACTGTAATTGATGTGAGCCTATAACCCATTATTATTATCATCACTACTACTATTATTTGCAGTAAATTCTTCACAGAGGTTTGTTTGGGATTAGAGTTAACTGGAATTCCCTTGTTGACGAGCTTGCTTCTGTAGCCCTAATATATGTTAGAAAGCTCACCTGACACTACAGGCTCTCTATTTCACCAACTTGTTCGAGAGTGCCTGTGAATCTCAGTGTTGAATGGCTTTAAGTGTTAATAAGCAGTCAATGTTGTCTAAAACAGGTTAAAAATTGTTAAAAAATTGTGTTCAACAATCATCAGAGTGAGATATTTTCTTCTTTATATGTAAAACCCACAAGAAATTGGCCTTACTAAATAAGAGGGAGAAGGCTTTAAGTGGTGTGGCCTGACAGTAATTTGTATTAGAGTCTGGAAGAGCACATTTGTAATGTCTTGTGGTAGTACATTTATCTCTTGCTGACAGAAGGAATAATTGCTTTAGAGAGCATATCAGTGGCTGTTTAAAATTTTAACTCTTTATTTCCACACACCTAAGGCTACAAAAAGTAAGAGGGGACAAATACAGGGACTCTAATACAGGTATAACAGATATAAAATACACATTATATATTTTTAAAAAGTAATAAAATGGGCTAGGAGAGTAAAATTCCTTTTCAAGTGCATGTTTATGTTTTTCACTTATGGGCCTTGTTCTAATAGCTATTATCATTCTGTCCATTTTAGAATGGTCTTTGTAACATGGTTTTCAACTTACATGTACCTATGTGAGGTTGTTTTGCTCCAGATGAACTGTCAGATTAGTAGCTAATTAGGATTTGCTCTCCCAAAGTGACAGCTTTAATGGAGTCTTGAATATTAACCCTTTCTTATCTACATTTTAGCATGAATTTTAACTTCAGCTCCCTCATTTATCCTGAATAAACTTTTTGATATTCACATCTCACGTGTTTTCAATGACCTGTCTGAGGTGTGAAAGGATGACATTTTATTTACCCACAGTGAAGAGGGAGGGGCTTGAGGGCCCGAGCACAGGAGTAGAGAGTTTCATGTCATTGTTTTTGTTTAAGTCGGTCATTTCTGACCACAGGACATAGAATAATTAGTTATGTTGAAGCAGCAGCTGTAAAATGTTCTATTCAGTTTTCGTGATTACACTGTCTTAAGGCACTCAGAATGAAAGTGCAGGTGAGACACCAGCAGAATTAGATTTTATGTCATATGTTGACTTCCTAAATATACCTTTGGCATACAAAGACTGAACCAGCAAAATATATTTTAATTACTTATATTATAACCCTGTAATAAGCTAAAGTTAATCATAAGTATGACTTTTTTGCCTTACAAATAAGGACGTGTGTGTATCTATAATACATATTATTTTGCTGACTTTCTTGACCTATTTGTAGCAGTTCTTAAGTCTATTAATTCTGCTCAATATAGAAGCATCCACCTTTAACAAGGGCTGACTTCCTAAAAGGAACAAGACATTCAGTGAAGAGTAGACTTACAAACTACAAATGTGTTATTGTTAAAGGATATTCAGTTTGTAGTTGGCACATAGTAGGCATTCAATAAATATTTGATGAAAGAATAAATAAATGAATGCTGAATTCTGGATTTTTCCCTCTCTGCAGGAACTGTGGCGAGGTCGTATTTTCATCTGGTTCATGCTGTGTCTTCAATTTATCGAGGTCACTTTGAATTCTGATCTCTGATGCTGAGGTGTTAGCAGCTCCTTCTAACTTAGTGACATCTGAAAACTACCACCTGTATGAAATGTGTGACCGAGTTAAGCGACGAGTGTCATGTTGGACATTTTTTTAAACTAGAACACAGCTGGAAGTTGTTACACAACCAAAACCTTTCTTCGTTTCAGTCTTATTAGCCAACCTTGCCCACATTTGACTGGTCTCCCTTTTATCATCCATTATCGGCCACTGTATCATCACTAAATAGAAAGTAAGGTGTTTGATGAAGCCTTATGAAAAGTAAGTGACAGGAAACATATAAGTGAGGGTATTGCGGAAATGTAAGATAATTGTAAATTATACTGCAGTGATTTCCTATTGTATATGCCCCAATAGACAAGTCTTGACACATAATGTATAGAAACAATCTGCTGCCAATAGTCCCAGAGGGCAGACATAAAATCTCAAATGCACTCATGTGTCGTCTTTTAAAATGTTTGGTAAGAATACCCCTTACTGTTGTGAGCTTAATTCTTTTAAGTCCTGTAACCAATACATTGTTTTGTTGCTATCAAGAAAGCTTTTATTTATAAAAATGAAATAATAATAATAATGACTTATTATCTAAATTAAAAATAACTAGTCTCTTAAAGTATACAGAAAAAAAAAAGTTTTCTAAATACAAAGGTGACTTGGAGAAGATAACCAATCAGTAATATGTAGGCAACATGGAGACAACTATCCAGGTAATTGAAAATAAAATTCTCTTTTGTTTTTTCTTCCTGGAAAATGGGGTAAAAGTTGCCTCTCTTGAGTTTATGTTTGTATATTCATGTCACCATGGGAACTACAAAGTCATTGCTGAAAGATTAATGAATTGTATCTATATTTTGTTCTCTTATTCTAAAATTTAAAGAAGGCTTTATTACCCTCTTAGTATAAGGAATGCAAGGCACTAAGCATCAAAAATTATAAATTTTAGTTTCTTACTGTATGTTTTTTTTCTTTAAGAGACACCATGACACTGCAGATAAAAGATACATATTTCCATTGGATATATTTATAAGAAAACTCCTTTTGTTTGCATAACAGAAGAAAAATAATCCTTCTAATGAGAAAAGCCCTGCTTGTAAACCACATTCAAAATTCCAGTAGCATGATGTGTTTGAATAGCTCAGAGTTGCAGCCACAGCAACTCTGTGATCCCTAAGTGGCAGTGTCTATTTGTATGAGGAGGTATGGTGGCAGTGTGCATTCCCAATGCTGATGATGATCTGCATGTCACAGGCTGCATTTCAACAATGCTGCATGCAAATTAGTTACAACTTCATGCTATGGTGGAACACCATTCGCAGCATAATTGCCAGCATTTTTCCTGGTCATTCTATATATTGAAAGAAAATAATAACTATTTAGATAGCCTGCTTCTATAAATTAGCAGATAAAGACATTATGCTGTACACATTCTTCACATCAATTTTCTAACAATTATCGATGTTCATTTTGGGTTATATATTTTACATAAAATGGAATTCTATTATGCCATCTAAATTTAATCTTTTCTGTATTTTTAACACCTAGGTGATTTTATGTTAGTGTATGAAACTATTTAAGATAAATAAATTCTGTTGCAAATTATTTGAAAGTCTTAAAATGCCATGAATAAACAAATGATGATTAGATGTGTGCAAAATTACTCTCTGTTTCTGTAGGACTATATGGAGCACAAATGTTTAGGTTAAAATTTTAATTCATCTGAAAGTGTTTGCTGTTCTGAGCTTTTCTTTTGATTTCTAAGAGGAACAATGTGTGTGGACGTAAGCAAGAATAATGGAAGGGATAATTATTTCAAATGACAAGAGCTTAAAATTCTTACAGAAAGAAAATTCAGCAACAAGATTTTGAAAGTCTATGAAGCGAGAAAAAGGTACTAATAGGTGAATTAGGAGCATAGACAATTTCCATTATGGCATCTGTGAGCTTTCTTCATTCCATTTAAATCTTCCCTCATTTCAAAATGTAGTGATATACACTCCTCTCATTTCAGTTGTGCATGCAGAAGTGAAGCAACTGCTCTCTCCCATACACAAAATGATTTGTAAATGCATTCTGTGAATAAAACACATTAAACGTCATTTGCATATGGTGCGTTAACATGTGAAAAATGGTTCACATAGTACATTAGGAAAGGAATAAACAGAAACGACTCTAAAATGCCTTCTATATTTGTAACAATTTAGAAGATAACGGAGCAATGTATTTCAGGTGCATTGGACTTAATTCAGCTGTGATGTTTTCTTTGGAACCTTTATTATTTTTTTTAAAATGCTCCCTTTCGAATTCAGTGTAAAGCTGCCAAGATTTTCAGAGCTGACCAGGAGGTGGAGAGCTCATGCAAATGAGCTCATCTCCTCTGCCAGCAGCCCACAATGACTGATTCAAAGGACACTGTAACCCAGAAGATGAGAGGAGCTGAATGTTGCTAGCCAGTGATTCCTCCAGTGTTCCTCACTAGGTGGGAGGTTGCCTCACAAACATTACACTGTGTCCAAGACCTAGTAGCTATGTTTCCATAGAAAGAAGAGCTTGTCTTTTCATTTTGCAAAAGGGAAAACCCTGTACATTAAAACCTTCATATCTTAAAAATTTCTATATACACTATTTCTCACCTCTTTCACATAACACTCACTTACAGGTGTTTCTGTGTACATCTTTACTCCTAGGCTGTCTGAATTATATATGATTAAGTTTCAATATTTAATAATACATTGAATTTGAATGCAATGTTGAAAAATATACAGTGTGTTTAAGCCTCAAAATTTTATTAGGTTTCTAGTGTGAGCTGGCATATGATGTAATTTTCAAGAATAGTATAATGGGGGTATGTTGAATTGGCAAGATGTAAGTCCAGCAGTATATTATAACATCGTCATTTTACCTCAGATTTTGGTTTCATATACACTTCCGCCTTTGGTAATTTACATAAACATGCATAGCTATGAATAATGCATAAGCCTTATTTTCAACGCAGAGCTTTCAACGCTCACAGTGCACTAGTATACACACCCATTTGATTGGCTCTGCCCTGTTTTCATTACTCACAATTTCTTGGAACACAGAAGAGGTTGAAAAGGGTGACAAGAATGGACAGCATTCTTTCTTGTGTGTGTTTATGGAAAATATTCGTTTTCTTTTCTTGGCAATCGGTGTTGCAAAGGTTTGCCTGTGATTATTGTTTCTGGTTGTGGTTCTTTTTGTTAAGGGAGAATACATTAAAAAATGTCTGAATCTACAGAACAGCAATCACAATCAGATACTTCATTTATTTATTTTTATTTTTAAAACATGCTGCAAAAATCATTTTCTATTTGCATAAATCTGAGCACACAGCTACATCTATTAGATTTTTTTGATATCTCAATTATACTTGAGACAAATTGGTAATGCAAAAACACTGATTAAATACGTTTGCATCCAGGAAATATAAGAACTTTAGCATTTTAACTGTGTTGACTAGAGTAGAATTGATCAGTGATTAATGCACACATGTGATGAGTTCTCTACATGTAAGACATTGGCTACTGTTTACATGTAGGCTTATCTATATGAATGTATGAAATAACCCATTCAGTAATGTATGGAAGGGGTTAAACATTTTTATTAAATGGAAATACATTACATACAAAGCAATATAATGTCATGTAAATAGAACTTTAATAAGATTATTTTGTATGTTTATCAATTACCTTGTAATTTAACACCTTGAATATTATTGTGTGGAGAACAACACTTTGCTTTCCAGTGGTAGGAAATTTCCCTTTAGATTTACTTTTCTGCTTTCTCCCATTTTTTCATTTCCTTTTAATGTGTTTCTGAGGCTGTTCATTTTCCTCTTCTCTTCCCTATTGTGTAGTGTTTCTTTTTACTCACCATTTTAACACATTAGTGGACTTTATTCACAAAATTATGTGTGAGATTATCTTCTTCATTAATTTTTTCTTTTAGCTTATTTATCTTAACAGTTAATTTAGTTCTCATTGAAACTTTCTTTTGATGAAATATCTATTTGCCACAACAAATGGTTATTTATTTTAAAAATGAAAAGGGGGGAGTTTGTATTGCTAGATTTACTTCAGAGGATCTTACCTATGAGGGTTAAAATTTTTATTATTGGCATTGCTACAATATTATACTTTGTACCAGGGGGTGCTACACCCTTCCTCAGTAGGTTGATGCTAGAAAGATACTCTTGGAGATTAATGACCACAAAAGCCTTTGGGGTCATTATGCCATCATTTTTTTTTCAGAACTTTAAGGAAGTCGGCATTCATTGACAGCAAGGCTTACACACTAGCAAAAGTAGTATCAAGCTGAAAACACAGACTAACATCTTTTGACTAAAATTTAAAGGGGCTAGAAGCAAACACAAAATTGTGTACTGTGCCTAAAAGAAGGTGAGGCAATTTGCTTCAGCATTCAGTCCAAGAAGAGGAATTATTCATGGCAAACCTCGCTTCAGGGAAAAAAGACATAAGAAGTGGGAAAGTCCTAAAGAGAGCTACGGGAACTAAGCTATTGTCTTTCATGAGAGATGCTCCACTCATGCTTAAAATTAGAGCTAAATGTATGTTTGTGGTGACACTGGGTAGCAAACAATATATATTTTATTTAAATGCTGCATCTTTGATTCTGTACGTTTGATATTCTTTGATTTTACTAAATAGATGTGAATGCTCAACTTGAAGTCCTTACCAGAAACCAAAACCAAAACCAAAACCAAACCACCTCCAGACTGCACTTGCTAGACTCTTCAGAACATAGCCTTCATTTTCGATGTCTGGACTTTAAAGCTGTGGAATTTGAGTAAAATGCTCACATCTGGAATGAGATTTAAGAAAGGAGCATTCTATAAGCAGAGTGCATGGTCCCTACCTTGAATTCCCCAAGTTTGCCTAGAGTAGTCAATGGCACAAGCTGTAACAGATAGTTCTAACTACAAAAACCTTTAACACAGTCTGAACTTGGGATTTTGTGAAAGGAACAAACATGAAATAAATTTGTCTTATGAAATAACACCGTGTAGTGTAAGATACACTGAACAAAGACATCAGATTTTAAGTGTATTCTACATAATTATATTCTACTACATTATGTAACAGAATGAAAAATTTAAACAATAAGTATTACCTTTAAACATTGCTGTGGGATGGTCTGTATGTCAAATTGCTCTGATTGGTCAATAAATAAAACACTGCTTGGTCAGTGGCCAGGCAGGAAGTATAGGCGGGACTAACAAAGAGGAAAAGAATTCTGGGAAGTGGAAGGCCGAGTCAGAGGGAGACATTGCCAGCCTCCTCCATGACAAGCAGCATGTGAAGATGCCGGTAAACCACAAGTCACATGGCAAGGTATAGATTTATAGAAATGGATTAATTTAAGATGTAAGAACTAGATAGCTAGAAGCCTGAGCCATTAGGCCAAACAGTTTAAACAATATAAGTCTCTGTGTTTACTTGGTTGGGTCTGAGTGGCTGTGGGACTGGCGGGTGACAGAGATTTGTCCTGACTGTGGGCCAGGCAGGAAAACTCTAGCTACAAAACATCTTTCTGTTCTCAATTTCAACCATGATCCTACTATATCTGCTCTTCAGACCCTTAAGTACATACCATTTCTTGATTACTACACTTACACATTGTTTATCCATTTTTTGGATTTATTTATATTGAGTATCACAGACTCACATGACTGAATATATTATTTTTATTTATCAATGTCTCAGCTACTACTTGTCATACCTGCTTAGAAAAACCACAACCTTGAATCAGTTCCTCAATCAGCCTATTTAGTGCAACTAGAAGATAAGTGCTGTCCAGTGGGCACACTGTAACCATCTGCCTATCAGCCCCAAATTAGATCAGCCCAAATTTATTGGTTTTAAGTTTATTTGGGTCAGCAGCAAAGCTTAAGAATCTTTACTTTTTGTGCTTGTTTGTTTTTAGAGTTCATGACCTGGATGAGTTTACTTCGGTTAGCTCATCTCTTCCCACTCCTTACATACAAGTTTCCAGCAGGCTTGCACCACTGCTCCTATATCATTTCTCTTCTCACAGCCTTTCCTTGGAGATTCCTATCAACTTCTATGGATTTGACTTCTGCTTCTGTTCCAGTAACTTTTGGCTGTCCATCTACTCCGTGTCTAGCCACTCAAAGTGTCAATTCCTCTACATGCAAATCAAAGATGATGCTTTTAAAGCTCATATAGGATGATGGCAGCTCTCTCCATACCTTCCAGAGGCTTCCCATCTGTCTCAAAATTAATTCTAGAATTATTATCTGGCTCCACAAGGGCCTTCATGTGCTGTATGATATCTCTTTGTCTCAATTACCTCTTTGAACTGCCCTCCTGCTGCTGTTCTCCCAGCTCAAGCTTCACTGGACTTATTATGCCTCAGGTACACCAGGTGAAGCTCTGTCTGTGGGAATTTTCATTCTCTGTTCTGAGTACTTTTCTCAAGATATTACAGGGGCTTACCCTCTCATTTTATGCTGTGTTCTACCAGCACTACTGGGGGAAAAAAAATTCCCCGACCATTTGATTTCTGACTGCATCCTTTCTCTAGCCCTACAAGTGCATTCTAGGCACCTCCCCTTCTTTGGTATCCTGCACTGCTTGCATAACCTTTCCTTTTTTTACTGTTACTTAATTTTATTTACTATCTTCTCTCTCATTGCTCTTGTCTCTCAGTAGAGTCTAAACTGTGAAAACAGGGATTTCTGATTATTTTGTTCCATACTATTTCTCCAGAGCCTATCACAGCACCTGCAATATAGTACAATTCTCTTTAAACTGTTGAATGAATGGAAGCATCACGAGCCCCGATTGCAGAGAGTTCACTAAAGATGTTCTGGATATTAGGACCATAGGAAGGGGACATTGGATTTCTTAAACCTCAGAGACACTTATAAGAGGGAACCTGTGACCAAACAAAGATCATATTGATCTTTCTTTGTTCTTTGGTAATTGATGGTGTGTGTGTGTGCGTGTGTGAGTGTGTGTGTGTGTCACACTGCAGAGAAATATTTTGCATTATTAAAGGTTAGAAATAATGAAGAATAGATAAGAGCATTGTCCATTTTATTAGAAAAATGTGTTTTGTTTTGTTTTGTCTGTGTTTCCAGTCAAGTCCTGTTCTATTTCTTTTTGTCTCTCCTCTAACTCTCATCTACTCTGGTTTTCCTTTCTCACCTGTATTTCCCTTTTTATTCATTAAATATATTTATGTTCCTATAAAATTGGCTCATTTTGGCCGGGTGGTGGTGGCACATGTCTTTAATCCCAGCACTCAGGAGGCAGAGGCAGGCAGATCTCTGTGAGTTCAAGGCCAGCCTGGGCTACAGAATGAGTTCCAGGAAAGGCACAAAGCTACACAGAGAAACCTTGTCTCAAAACACCAAAAAAAAAAAAAAAAATTGGCTTATTTTGTATATTCAACCATTGACTTATCATTGATGTTATCAGTTTGAAGACAAACCAAAAATTTTGGCCATATCTATAATGTCAGGGTTATCTGAAATAGGCTTAGCATTGAGATAAAAGAACTAAGTAAACAGAGACTCCAAATATGGAAGTATTTTTATTTTGATGCATTTCCTAACTTTCAAGAAATTTTTACTCATAGTAAGTTGGTGGGACTCTCTTTTGAATGAAAACCATAGCATGTGAATTAATAATCCGTGCAGCCTCATTGCTACAAAGATTTTGTTCCTAAGCTATAAATGTATATTTCTTTCTTGAAAGTTGCTAAGGTATTTGACTCACTAAAACCCTGTAGAAATGAGTGCTATAGATTTATTAGGTACTCCATAGCAATGCATTTCCTTTGTGTTTTAAATTAGTTGCATTTTAATATCATTGAACAGGCTCTTGCTCTTGTTTCCATTTGTGGTCTTGTTCCAGTGAGATTTATAGAGCTCAGATTTATTTAAATTATGCTGATATATTTGATCTTTCAACATATGCATGGAAAAATGGGTGGCTGTCCATATCCATAAATGAAATATGAGGAAAAGGCACACTGATAAATTCTTCACTAAATCAGGTTTAATTAGATATCAAAAAGAATACAGCCTGGCAAAGTCCTTCACTCTAAGAATTGCGGATTGGAGAGGTGAGAAAGGACATGGGTATTCCAACGTATATTATAAAGCAATTTCTGAATATATAGGTGACAGGGCAAGGAAAAAAGTTTTAATTCAGGCGAGGCACTTGTTGCATGGAAACTTCTCCACTGAAACCCCTCCACCCAACAAATACGTAGTTAGGCTTGTGAAACTACTGCCATCCTTGCCTATGCTAGACCCTTAGAGAAACAGATGTGTCATCTGGCCTACGTGTACAAAGCGCTCTTTCTCCTCTGGGGAAATTCCATAGAACTTGGCACATATTTCTGCATATAGACACAATCCCATGTTGAGTATTCTAAGGTCTCTTATCAGTTGAAAGACATCAGTGAACGGTGACTTTAAGACCTTCATTTTGTTTACTTAATGAGCTATGGCTTGACGCGTTTCTGGGATCAACACATATGTGGATGGAGCCCGTTTTCTTGCTACAGAGGCATACTGGAGCACTTTTAGTTAGGCAATGTATCTCTCCATTTTTCGTATGTCTCCCTCCCAAGCTTCTGCTGAAGTCCCTTTGGAGCAGCTGTAGTCTTGGGAAACACGTCAGACTGGATGAAGAGAGAAGGGCATCTGCACTCCGTGTTCCATTTGCAGCTTAGCTCACTCTTTGTGCCCCAGCTTTCTTCTCCATCATCTTTGCCAAGGGGCCTGGAACACTGCAGGCCTGAGTAATATCGCCTTTAACTAAGGTTGCCAAAATGCTGCTTGTGAACTCCTCTCTCTGCCTGTTGTCTCACTATAAAATGAAAATAGACTATGAAATTAAAGAATCAACAAAAACGTTGAGTGCTTCTACTTTAGAACATAGTAGCAAATACTTGGTATTTAAAATACCAAAATTCCAACTGAAATGATAGTACTTAAAAAGTGATGAATGTCTACAACTCTTGAGTTTATATAAACGGTCCATTTCACCCGTTCTATTGTGTCCTATTCTGGTTATCTCATGAAAATTTCAGTTTCTTGTAACCGATTGATTTAGTACACTCCTCCTTAAGCTTCCACATCCAGGTTTAACTTTCATCCGTATCCTCATAAGTCTCTTAAACTTTCATCAACACCTTTAAGCCCCAGAACTTTCCCCCTGTCCTTTTAATGCCCTCATTTGTCATTCAGTGCAGTGACCATAGCAATTCCCTAAGCCACCATGGCACCAGCTGCTTCCTTGCATACCTATGGAGGAAACACTATGAAGGCCGAGGCTGTGTCAAACCCTAGAGTTGTGATTTTATGATTGTTTCCACTGCTTTTTAATGTTAGATCCACTAATCCATTCCTAAAACTCCTCGCTTGACTACTGCTCCATCTTCCGTCTCCTCCCCGTTGGTTTCTGGCATCTATACTCCACAAGTGCCTTTAGGACTCTTGTCCACTGATTTCTTTTGTTTGCATTGCTACAAATACGCCAAATATTTTTATTCTTAAAACACCTCCTTCAATCCAGCTCACACAAATTAAACTATATTCTCATAACTCCGAGTTGTATACTGATTATATAAGGCATTAGGATTTTTGATGCACCTACTTGTTAATCAGAAGATTCAACAGTTGATTGTGTTTGGATTTCTGCCTTTTCAATTCCGTTCAGCCTTTTTTATTCATTCCCAATTTAAAATATCAAGCATTTTCTCAAAAAATGCTCCTCTCTTGATTTTAATGTAATTAACTAAACTATTTTAAAATGTGTGTTGAGTCCTTTATATATGCTGGTCATTGACTATTCTAAAGAAATTTTATGTATTTGAACCCATACAATGCTCAACATAATCCTGTGAGAGGACATTATAATAACACTCATCTCACAGAGAAATTCTGAACTCATACAGGCAGGATCTGAGCTCAGTCAGGCTGCTTCTAGACATAGCTGTGGTGCTGCCTTGTGTTGACATTGACTTCAGGATTGTCAAGATCAACATTGTTCTGTGTGATATCGGCATGGCAATAATACACTGGACATGGTGAACTCTTTTTTTGTATACTAATTTTGTTATTATAATGATGAACTTTTTACATGAATAAATCTTAGGCTAAGAAGATAGTCCAGTGGGTATAGGCCCTCATTTCACAAACGTAGAGACCTGAGTTCAGTTTCTAGAATCCACATAAAGTGGAAGGAGAAAAATATCCTACAAAATACATGGCCTTTGACCTCCACATGCATACAGAAAACATGTGCAGCCTGTTACATACACACATACACACACACACACACACACACACACACACACACACACACACACACAGATACTAACAATAAATTTATCTTTATATTTTTTAGAGATTTATTCATTTATTTTATTTGTGTGTGTGCGCGTGTGCCTGGATGCATTTATGTGCACTGTGTGTGCTGGTGCCCTTTGAGTCAATAGATTTCAGGTCTCCTGGAACTGGGATTAGAAGTGACTGTGAGCCTCCTGATGTGAATGCTAGAACCCAATCTGCAGTTATTTATAAAAGTAGTGTGTGTTCTTAAATGCTGATCCATCTCTTCAGCTCCAATGCATATTTTAAAACAGGTGTTTTTTGATTTTTGTTTTGATTTTTTTAAAAGTCTTTTTATCATATAATATATTCTGATGATGCTTGCCCCTCCTCCAATATTCTCAGATCCTCCCATCCCCACAGCCACCAAATTCCGGGCCTTTCTCTCTCTCTCTCTCTCTTTAGAAACCAAACAGATAAACAAGCAAAAACAACACACAAAACCAAACAAGGAACTGGCCCAAATGGCATGGTCACAAGAGAGCTAATGGGCTGACCAAATCAGCTACCACCCAGGCCCAGACCCATGGTTTTCAGTTGGTCCACCCCACTATCTACCCCATCTATGACCTGCTGGAGTTTGTGAAGGGATCTGTCCTGAGGAACCATAGCTGCAGGGTCTCCGTGACTCAGAACAAAGGCCAGATATCTGAGAGGAGTCTAGTATTGATGGTGTAGCAGAAGCCAGAGACCCTGAACCAGGCCAATGATTGTAACGAACATTTGCAAGTAAAGCTGTTTAGACAAAAGGGTGTACTGTGTGACATATCTCAGCTTCTAATGCTACTAGGACCAACGAATATGTGACGGAGAGGCAGGAAAAATGGGGGAGCAGAATGGTACTTGCACAGTGGAACTGGAGATGAGACAGCTGCGATGGGTGTGAGAGAAGGCTGCGATTGATAGAGGAGCACATCTTGCCCAGAAGGATCACAAAATGTTTTTGTTTTGTTTTATTTTATTTTTATTTTTTTATTTGCTTTTTGGCAGGGATGTTACAAGGGTGGAAGGCAGATGTGGAAGGACTGGGAAAGAAGTGAGATTGTAGTGCATGATTCAAAATTCACAAAGAATCAATAAACAACTGTGTTAGAGAGAGAGAGAGAGAGAGAGAGAGAGAGAGA
>CABHPQ010132860.1:0-20077 GCA_902168405.1 Peromyscus aztecus | reverse complement strand
CTTTGTCACCACATGTGAATACAGTTACCCTGTCCATCCTTTGAAAGCCCATAACTTGCATTTTGCTGCATTACTAAAATTTGTGATGGGGTGTATAAGATGCATTTCCTTAGTTTCCCCCAAAATACCCTATTTTAGAGATAAGTCAGATAAAATCCATGGACTCTGTATCTTTGCATCACTTCATCCTAAAGCTGGTGTTAACAGAGAAACAATTCCATAAGATTCTGGCTCCAAATCAAAGCATTTCTCCATGCCATTTCCCATAACACAGTCATTTACTCTTATTACCTGGTTTATATTCATCATTTTTTCATAGTACTTCAGAATCTCCTTAGGAGTATTAATGTGCCTTACACTGGTGATGCTTAATATATGCTAATGTGGGGTATAGTCTTGCTAACAAATGGGAATTATCCTGTAAATAAAATTTACATATGTTTTGGGGGTAGGAATTAGTGTATAAAGCACTTAGGTAACCAGTGGGAGGATGCAATTTAGATCCCAAGCCAGCACACAAAAGCTATGTAGGTAGAGTAGCCTAGCCTACTTGTGGTTGAAACACTGAGATGCCAAAGACAGAGGATGCCCAGAGCAAGTTGGCCAGCACAGCAGCTAAGAGGGCTACATCAGTTCCTGATTTACCAAGACCTTACCTCATTAAGTAAAATGAAAAGGGACTGAGAAAGATGTTCAACATCAATCTGTAGCATCCACACACAAGCAAATACACATGTACCCACATACATGTGGCACACATATGCATGCACCATACACAAAAATATTTTAAAAGATTTACTTTTAATTTTACAAACATAGATGTTTGTTCAAAATATTCATATTCATATTTAAAGGCTTAAATAAAAATGCTCAAGCAATTTTCTCATGTTAATGCTACTCCTTTTATAGAAAGCATAAGAATGACCACAGAGGCACTAAAATCATTATTTACATGACTGAAGGAAAATGTAACTGGAAATACGTAACTGTTTCTGTAAATCATTATTATTATTATTATTATTATTATTATTATTATTATTTGGGTTTTTCAAGATAGGGTTTCTCTGTGTAGCCCTGATCATCCTAGAACTCACTCTGTAGATCAAGCTGGTCTGCTGTAATTTATTTTTTAATAATTTTATTAGATGTATTTATGTATCTATACATATACATGGGTGCTGTAATATGCATGCAGAGGCCAGAAGACAACTGGAGGGAGTCAATTCATTCCTTCCTCTCACCACATGGGTCCCTGGGATCCAATCAAACAGTCGAGCTTGGCAGCAGTTTCCTTCCATAGATGTGCCATCTTGTCAGTCCCTTGCTCGAATTACAATAGTCAAATATTGAAAAAGCAAAGACACTCATTAAATCAAAGTAACGTCTATGGACTTCAGAATTAATCATCAAATGCATGTATAGTAATATCTGGGGACTGTAGCCTTCCTCTGGGTAACTGAAATTGTAACTACTCTACCTCCGCTTTATTCTCCATTAAATAATAGTGCTCTGAAGAAATAAGTTTTACCTTAAAACAAATGCCAACCTGAAGGGGGGTGCTTACTATATTTCTGAGATACACACTGATGTACTAATTCAATTTCATGAATGTTCTTTAAACATATGAAATTTATGTTTAAAAAATAGAATCAATTTTTTTTAAATAAAATATCAGAGTGTCCCTGTGGCTGTCCTGAGGAATCCCTTCTGGCTGCAGTCCCACACCTTGTATCCTCCTATGGGAGCAGTAGGCAGCTCTCTGTGATCTCTTTTACATTAATCTCGTCGATCTGGGCTTCACCTCAGTGATCTACTACAATTCCAATGGCCACTTCTAAATATCACTAGATTGAGGGGCTTAGGATTTTGACAAATGATATTGGAGGAGTAAAGTCAGTTCATAATAATTGGGTTCATTTCTGTATATAATTCTTTCTTTGTCTTTATGTGCACTCAAAATAGAATGAAATATTTACCAAGGCAGTTCAATTTTTCTGTAAAATTGATTATCATGATGATTGGTTGATAGTGATTAATCTTCCTCAAAAAATATAAACATGAAAATGGTAACTTTAAATGATGAAATGTTTGTAATAGCCTTTACAATGATTTGTAGTCTTGGAAGTTCCCTGATTCTTCACAATTTCAAAGCATTTTCCATTGTGAATCATCACTCATACAACATCCCTAGAATTAATTTTTTTGCTTTTGCTCAATAAATCAGGAAGTTCCATCAAGGACATCATTTCATGATGACAGGAAACTAAAAATAATCATGATTAAAGATTTTAAAAATGAAAATGGTTATGAGAACATTCATTTGCATGAATGTGATTTCAAAAAATGCTCTCTATCTTACCTTTTGAATATGAAATATATTTTATGAGACAGCATGTCATTCTATTTTGTGTTGTATAAAAAATGACTGTATAGCTTTTACATTATAAGTGAACTGAATGGCACCTACTATAAGTAACAAAAGCAGATAATATATAATTTACGTGGTTTACTTAACATTTATATATATATATATATATATATATATATATATATATGCAATCACATATACGTATATGTATGTCAATTCTTCCTCCATGACTCTATCTCTATTTCCTTTTCTTCTTTCTTTTTTTTTTCTGGATACATGGTCTGATTAGAAAAACAACATTAGATTTTCCAGGACTTGAATCCAAGATCCTTCTGTTTCAGCTTCACAAGTGCATGCCCCAGTGCTAGATTAGAAGTGTGTACCACCAGACCAGACTACAGTTTTGGCCTCTAGTTTCAAACTGCCATAGAAGCTATTAGGGATCTTTGGATGAATGCCTGCCTTTCTGGAAGGAAATCTGCATAATAAGCCAACTAAAGAATCTTGCATTACTGAACAGTAAGGAAGAGTATAGCCTGAGAGATGTAGGATGTATGATGCATAGATGCAGAAGCCTTCTAAAACAACTATCAAGGATCAAATCTTGAGAACAACATAAAAGAAATAGCATTATATTATTATCTAAGGTATAAAATTGATATCTGTGTGATGCTGTTGGATGTCATTCTGTATGCTGTAAATATGTGTTGCTTTGATTGATTGATAAATAAAACACTGATTGGCCGGTAGCCAGGCAGGAAGTATAGGCAGGGTAAAAAGACAAGGAGAATTCTGGGAAGAGGAAGGCTGAGACAGGAGTCACCAGCTAGACACAGAGGAAGCAAGATATGAAGGCAGACCTGAGAAAAGGTAACAAGTCCCATGGCTAAACATAGATAACAATTATGGGTTAATTTAAGTGTAAGAGCTAGTCAGTAATAAGCCTGAGCTAGTGGCCAAGCAGTTATAATTAATATAAGCTTCTGAGTGAATATTTTATAAGTAAATGGGCTATGGGACTGCAGGGGTGGGGGTGGCTGGTGGGACTGGAGAAACTTCCAACTACATTATGACCTACTGATATACCAGTAACTCAATCAACTAATAAGAACAGAAATCTACCCTACAGACTAATTTCAAGTTATCCATGAAGATTTTCTGTCTTTGGGAAACTATAGTATAATTCTCTACTTTTAAGTAACAGCTGCACAAGTAAACTTACTCTAAATAGCACAGATGGAAAGAGGTGGAAGTGAATAATTTCAGATCTCAGCTAGTTAAACAAGATTAATATCAACAGAATGCTGTGGCATTTATAGTATTTGCCTATGATTTGATGGGATTATACATGTGAAGTTGTCTCTGAAGTATTAGAGCTTGGTTATTGTAAGAATATAATTAAAAAGAGCTTCTATCTATGTAGTTTACTTCAGTTAGAGCCAATTTTCATATAGTGTTCAATGAATTTAAGAAGAAATCTATCCTGTTAACCTCTGTTCTAGAGCTAGCCAATGGCAAGAAATGAGCAGGCATATTTAAACTTCAGCACAATGTGCTGGGGGCTTAGAAGCTGTAAGAGGAGCAAGAATGGACTCCAGATGTTGTTTCATTTCCACCTTGCAATAAAAAACATCATCATGGCAAGTGGTGGAAAGGCTGACTGCATAGGTCAGAATGGGATTATTACTCTACCTAGACTGAAGCTTTAGTCATCAGTGCCTTGTGGATTGAACTAGGTAACTGAAACGGCTGCTAAACAATCAAGTCACTAAGCTGCTCATACAGCTTACTTCAGGAAGAGATCAGAATCCAGGGCTCATGTATTTCTCTTCTGCAGTATTAATATGTGTGTATATACACAGTTTGTATCTGTTTTATGTATTCTTGTATCTGTAGATTTTCATCTGTTTCCATGAACTGAAATTTACTTTCTTCAACATTTTAGAGATGGAAAATCGAATTGCCACTTTACTGGCTTAAAAATGGAAGAAATTAATAACTTATTACCTTTGAAGGCTTGGTTTGAGCCAGCCATTTGCCAATTATTTTACCATTTAAAGAAATTATAACACTAAAACAAAGTCTCTCTCTTAAATCAATTTCTCTAGTAGCCCAACCACAATGAAAACATCAAAGTCTCAAAATGCTGCAAGAGTATGGGCTTTCAGTGATGTGGCCATGGAAACTAGCCCTTCCACCTTCAAGAATAACATATGTTGTAACTTGAAGGGAAAAAGTCTCTGAGGTATCCCAATACAGTGTCTTATAATTAAATTCAGATGTAGGCTTGATCCTTACACTCTCAGGTTCCCTCAAGACATTTGAAAAGTGAATGGATTGAGGATATTAGAAGTTTAACCTGTTTTGAGTTCTGTTGGATGATGGTTAAATTTTCCAAGGAGGTGCATGCATCAGACATTTCAGAGGATGCTGTATTCCTTGAGATGCCTGGCCAGAGAAAATGGTTCCGACGTTGAAAAACTTTTGTGAGTCTGTGACAGTGATTGAAGTGATAGTAACAAAATCACAGGCTGCTGTGGGATGTTCTGTATGGCAAATGTGTTGCTAATAAAACACCGATTGGCCAGTGGCTAGGCAGGAAGTATAGGCGGGACTAACAGAGAGAATTAAAAGAACAGGAAGGCGAGGGAGTCACTGCCAGCCACCGCCAGGACAAGCAGCATGTGAAGATGCCGGTAAGCCGCGAGCCATGTGGCAAGGTATAGATTTATAGAAATGGATTAATTTAAGATATAAGGACAGTTAGCAAGAAGCCTGCCACGGCCATACAGTTTGTAAGCAATATAAGTCTCTGTGTTTACTTGGTTGGGTCTGAGAGGCTGTGGGACTGGCAGGTGAAAGAGATTTATCCTGACTGTGGGCTAGGCAGGAAAACTCTAGCTACAACAGGCCATTTATACTTCTTCACAATATGCTCTGATCTTTAGTGGGTGAAAGAGGAGCAAGAATGATCTCCAGATGCTTACTTTCATTTCCACCATGTTCTAGAACATCATCATAGTAACTGGAAAGGCTGACAGCATAGGTCAGAATGGATTGCTCTACTCCAAAGTAAGCTCTCCAATGGTTTCTTTCATATAACTTTCATTGTCCTTTTAGGACTACACATAGATTCAAAACCATCACTCCACATCCTTCTTGATCCAGATGACCATTTGGGCTAAAAAATAAATTGATTTTGGTTTTGGATATTCTGCTCAAATTTCTAAATTCCCTCCTGTTGTGTGAGACAATACTTGAGTATATGGATACATGTGAGCACTGTCAAAGTTTGAAATCAAAGACTGCAGATGCTCTGTATGCAAGTCCTGATTTCTACATTATGGTTCAGTAGGATTGACACTGACAGCAGTCCTGAGTCTGATTCTCCACATCAGTAAGAGCAAAAGATTTACCCAGAAATAGTAAATTATCTCAACCTTTCTCAGGAAATGTAAATGGTATCATGGTGAGAGAGTGATTATGTGAGTCAGAAACATTAAAATGCCAGCAATAAATAAGGTGAAACCCTTCATCCCCACCGGGATAAAATAACACCACATTCCTGAGATGCTGAGTAGGGACTGACAATCTTTTGGAGATTTGTTTGCTGCAAGAGTAGAGAGAAAAATAACTTCAAATAATTTATTGTCACATTGCCCCAAATGACAAACTTCAACATAAAAGAAGAAAATCTACTTTCAATTCAATTTTGCATTGACAAGTGTGGGACTAGAACTTTGACAAGAAAAGTTATTTTTGGTGAAGATTTATATCTCTGAAGACAAATCCATATTGTATTTTATGTGTGATTTTTTTCTCATGTACATATGTGTTTGTTCACTATTTTGCAGTTAAGGAACTTGGAAGACTTTGCATAAGGTTATATGCATCACTCCAGAACAATCAACACCATTAAATGGAGTTGTAGAATTTATTTGATAAATGTCAGTACAGTACTATTACTTTTGTCAGGGGCAGGCAAAGGATGAAAATGTGTGACCATTAATCAGTATATACTAGGTTAAATTATAAATAGGAAATACTATCTTTTCTCAGCAATTATTTCAATAAGATTTTAAATTTGATGATTAGTCATTCATGTGAACTGTTTTTTAGACAAGACCTGCTGATAAATGTTTTGGTGATGAAAATGAAGAACAAAAATCACCATGAAACAAATAAGAGCTTGGTTGCTCTGGGTTGGTTTTCTTGTTTGTTGTTTGTTTTGTTTGTTTTGTTTTTGTTTTTTAAGAGAAGGGAAATTGAGTTCTGGCACCAGAGGAACATCTAGACTGCCACTTTTTGTGGAAAGACCAGTTTGGCACTGTTGCTGTTGTCTTATCTGTCACATTCGTTTAATCAGACTCACTTGGTTCTGCTCCATGCTGTTTGCCCTAATGAATGAATAGTTCTAAAGTGCCAAGAAAATATAAATTGCTAAATAAATAATAAAACATTATTATAGCCTTGGGATAAGTCTGAGGACAAGGAGGTTCAAAGGGAAATGACTTGTCTTTCAGGGGTGTAAAATTTTCAAAAAATAGTTTTCTTAAACCAGTTACTTCCTACCTTGATATTCTACCTCTGGACAATATAAAAATATTCATGTTGGGTAACTTGAAATGTTATTGCTGTTGTAATTAAAACCAAGATGCTAAAAGACTGTCTACTAATATTCATTGTAACTCAAGAATCATGCCACTTCTTAGTCTCTTTCTCTAGCTATGGGCACATTCATAAATTACTGTGTATGTGTACACGTTCTATAAAAGACACGTGCTATAAAGAGTCTAAACAGCAAAACTATGCTTTCTGCTCTCAATCAGTTTTCAATCTACCAGAGAGAAATGTTCATATGAAAGATGTTATCAGTAACTCCAAGGGTGTTTTTATGAAGAGGCTGTAGGAACTGAAGATGTTTTCTGAAACTGATGCAGGAGGTGATGGGGTGCAGGCGATCTCAGTATCTGCTATGTTTTATTAATAATCAGACACCAGATCCAAGCCTTGGAATGGATTATATTGGCAAATGTCCAGTCCACTTGGAAAGCATCTATGGCAGGAGCAGTAAGCTGAACAAAGATAGATAAGCAAAGAAACACAAGAGATAGTTAGAGAAGTAAATGGCTTACAAGTCTGAGAACTGTGGAGATAACTAGAAGATAAACTCCAAAGACAGGTTGACACCAGGCTACATAGGCTCTTAACTGACAGATTAAAAATACGTAGGCTTTATTTAGTGGGGAATTTTGTACTGCTTAAGTCAAATATATTTGCAAGTGTTGTTTAAAATCGAATTTTTTTCAATACAAATTTATGTGTAATTATTTTAAAAATATCCTTCCTTAATGTGGTAAGAAAAATGAAGACTCTGGGTGTCAATTTGACATTAGATATGTGGTAATATATGGTGACAATTTTTAAAACCAAGGCAGAATTTGTCTGAAAGGACAAAATAACTTGTTGTCATAGGTTAATAGATAATTACTTCAACTGAGCAACAACTATTTCTTCATCACTAGATTCATGTCATCATATTTATTCATGAGTCTAGATTATTTATACCTTAATCATTTCTATGGAAACCTTCGCTAAGCATTTCTTTAGGTCATTTAGGAACTTAAATGCTAATATTTTTCTCATGTAACAGGAAAAGTAATTTAAAACAACAAGATCTGAACTTTTATTCTTCATTATTCATCATAGTATCCTTAAGTTCTTAGAAGTCCTTAGAAGTGATGCTGGATTCAGTAAAGGTATGCTAGAAGTGATTTGTTCAGGAATATTTGGAAATGAAAAAATTCCAGATTAAAAAGTGACTCACTTAAGCCCAGTGTATGTGCAGCAGCTGTGTGTGTGTTCAGGATTGTGGGTACTGATCGTCCCACCTTGGTCTTCCTTCTACAGTGCAATTGTTTCCCACTTAAATCATTGTTTTCAGGGAGTATTTTAAGCAATAGTTTGAAGAATAAGTTTTATGTTAAGTTAAACCAAATATTATAAGCCTTTAATCCTTCATTGCCTTTGAAACTTTTTGTTTATTTTACATTTACTTATTAATTTGATCTATACACTTCTTCTACCATATAGGTTCTAGGGACCAAACAAAGTCTGTCATATTTGGTTGTCAATGCCTTCACCTACTGAGCCATTTCACCAGTATGAAAATTTGTATTTGTTCATCTTTCTGTTTTAATTACATCAGTGAAGATAATTATAAATATTAGCTTTGTTGGTGTCTGTTTTACACCCATTTTTCTGAAAGTTGATATCACTTATGCAATTTCCATGTATTGAATCTTCTTTTCCTGGTCCTTATTGTTTCCTTTGGAATGGGAAGAAGGGTTCGTCTGAACTCATTTTGAGAGGGTTGTGTCCATCATGGTTAGATTACATGGTGGAGTTCATGGTGATGGGAACCTGTGGCTGGAATGCCCCACATCTAAGTGAACTAGGAGACAGAAACGGGGACAATGGTACAGTACACCTTTTGTTTTAAATATTTAGTATTCTACAACCCGATAGAGAGAATAATGTCTATTTCTTTTGTATGAATGAGCATCATTGTATAGCACAAATTTTATGCCTCTAAGTCATCATTTGTTGTACCTTGAAGAGAAAAAGACATAGAGAAACACGTTTGTTTTTGCTTCATGTTTTTTTCTTATGAATTCCTAATAATTTCTTCACAAGAATTTCATTGCAATAGCTTAAATATGGGTTGCCTCATTTCTACATTCATATACAAAGATCCACAATTCATCAGTATCAAACAGTAAAATACTTGCATTTATATTAATTTCCTGTTTTTTTATATTCAATTAGTACAACTTTTTGGCTTGCACCAACAGGAATATGCAATCTTTTTATTCTATAAGTCAGAAGGTTGAAATAGGTTTTATTAACTAAAATCAATGTGTCAGAAGATCAATGATCTTTCTGGAGGTTCCAGGAAAGTAAAAGTCTCTTTGCCTTTAGAAAAAATTCTTTTTCATTTGGATTAATTTGTTCTTAGCTTTCAGAATCCATCTTCATTCATTGGTTTATGACTCCTTTCTATATCTTCAAAGCCAAGAGAATAACTTCTTTAAACTCATGGCCCATCCTCTGCTGCTGTACTTTAATTATTACATCTTGTTGTCTAAACTCTTAAACAATTCTGTAATTACACCTGCCTTCCTGGATAAGGCAGGGTAATCCTTGTCAAGTCTCTGTCTGTAACTGGGGTGCTAGACATTGTCTTGGGGACTGCCAAGTTTCTTCACTGTCACAAACAAAGAACTGAATGACTAAGAAAGACAGAAGACCAAGCCACAAAGAAAGTAACAGCTTTATATATTTAGGATGCTGTATACTAAGACTTGAAGTCCACTAATGGGACTGGCTTGAGTAATTTATCTGGCTCTATTGGTTCTGCTTAGATACCCAACACTGTGCTTTTCCAAAGTTGCTCCTGGCAATGTCTATCATGGAACAAGGAACAGTCATATCAGAGAGCCTGCTTTCATTTTCCTTTTCTACCTATATCCCTATTTCTTTGCCACATAAGTTGGTCTTAGCTGAAGGTTTTTTATTATGTTCATTAACATATACACAACTCCAGTATGTTAGACATGGACATCTTTGGGAGGATATAATTCCATCTACCACAATATTTTTACTTGTACACATATGGTCACTAATAGAACATTGTTTTTGTGTGTGTTTTGTTTTGTTTTGTTTTGTTTTAAACAGAGTTTCTCTATACAGCTTTGGATCCTTTCCTAGAACTCACTCTGTAGCCCAGGCTGACCTCAAACTCACAGAGATCTGCCTGCCTCTGCCTCCCGAGTGCTGGGATTAAAGGCGTGCACCACCACTACCTGGCTGGGAACATTGTTTTGTAAGTAAAGTATAATCACCTCATATTTTCCTTACTAAAGACTCATCTAAATATTAAAATCTACCAGGAATTTTAGTCAATGAGATGAAAGCAACTCTACCAAAATTTAAAATAAGAAAGACATTTAGTTATTTTCTATAGACAAGAGTATAATTTTACCATCAAATCTCATATGCAATGTGTGAAATGTTTTATTTCAACGTACAGAAAATGTAAGAATTAACATTCATAAAAGATATATTCTTCCCATATAGTATTAACAAATGGTCTTTATAGCCACAAAAGATTTTGTACACTTATAAATTTTGATTTGTTACATGCCAAAATACTATTGAAGATTTTCTACAAACTTCTTTTATTCAGGAGTAGTTCTACTTTCATGGATTTAAATTTTCTGTTTTTCTTGTGAATTGTCAAGCTCAATTATTTTTGCAAATAAGAGACTGGTGAATATTTAAAAGACTTAGTCTTGGCAATGTGTTTTATTATGGATGCATAGCCCAGCAATAGGGAGTGTGAACAACATAGTATTATCCAAGGAAATTAATGCAGACACCGAGACAGTGGAGATTAATTCAATAACACAAGATGTATGTCAACTCCTGACAAAGGTGGTCTCTCTAGCTACTGCTCACCTGCAAAGAGGCCTTGGAAAACGTGTGTATAGTGGGAAGAACTGTTATCTAGAAATTATTAGGCTTGGTAAATGAAAAAGGATAGTCTTTATAATAAATGAATGATATAGACAAGAAGTCCTTGGTATTAAACAGGAATAGTGAAGAGAAATGGACATGCCCTGACCATGAGAATGACAAAATGAGCTGGTATTACTGCAAGACAGCTGCTTGTTAAAAGTAAACGTGAAAGGAATTCACATCTCATTATCACACAATTGGGTACAATCTTTAAAGCTATGCCACATCTAACATGTGGTTAGTGATTTTACATATTTAAAATACAAAACAACTAGGGAGACTTGCAAAGGTCCTTGTATTGTGGAATCCTATAGGCAAATTGTGTGATGGGTCTACAATAAGTTCCAGACAAATAATCAAGGGTGTGAGAAGGAATGTTCTAGCACTGACAGAATAGTGTAACAAGAATAAGAGAGAAAGATTTTATGTACAGGAAATATATACAAGCATGCATGCATATGCACACACTAAAGACACACAGGAAATAGCAACATGCATTAATGTTACATGTAGTAGTATATTGAATGTCATATGAAATATATCATGACAGTATTAATGCTAGGTATAAGATACTTAATATTAAATATTTATTAAATGAAACCATCATCGTAGGCATAAAATTAATGCCTACAATTTTAACCATCTATAATTAATAATTGTTTAGATATGACAAAGATTTTTTAAGTGATTTATCCAAGTGACTAGTAAGTAAATATCTATTTTTAATTACTGGTTTGTGAAGCCATACTATATTCTCACTGGTTTACTCAGTATTCATATTGACCAATATTCATATTGACCAAAAATTTTCCTTTGTTATCTATCTCTAAACATGAATTTGTTCTAGAAACATTAAATCATAGCATGAAAATATTATTACTCTCTCTCACTGAACCCCAAATTCTATTCAACACAGAAATGGCTTCTACAACCATCATAGAAAGCAGTTATTTTATCTATGCTTCAATACTTTAAGTGATGGGAGTTGTAACATCTTTATCAGCACATGAGCATGGCCTGTTGACTAGGGTGTTTTTAATTAATTTCAACTGAAATCTGCTCTCCTATAACCTTCACTCTGCCCTGATTCTACCTTCTAAACTCTCTCTCTCTCTCTCTCTCTCTCTCTCTCTCTCTCTCTCTGCAAGTCATCAAAATATTTGAAAATAGTCTCCCTATGTCTCTCCCAGGTGTTGCAATAACTTTCTAGCTCATCTATGGAGTTGGCAATGTTCTTTACTATCATGACGTGATTCTTTATCTACCAAGCATACTATTCTTAGATTAGCGTTATTTCTTTGTGTCATTTAATATAGTTGATATATCATCATTCTCCTTTAGATCTCACCTGGCTTTAGTAGATGACCTATAAAACATTTTTTGCTAAATGGGGATGGCTTGAGTAATTTCATTTTTCATTATTGGTGATTTTCAATAAATCGGTGTTTCAATCAATATCTTTATGCTTTCTACAATTAACATGCATAAGTAACTTCTAATAAAATGAAAACTTGGTTCCAGCTGCACCAAGAACACCTGTGAGTCTGAACCTCTGGAAATCTGAGAATTATGCCGACACTTAATCATCGTTTACACTTTTCATCTTTAGAACTGAACTGTGAAGGTCCAACTAGTGACCTGCTGAAGGCTTTTCCAGTAAAACACAGGAGACATAAACCAGGACATGTCAAACATGCTTACTGTGAGCCTTCTTTCCAGCTGTCAATGAGCTGTACCACACTAAAGATGCACGGTAGGAGACTCTGCTATCGCTGACTCTTGACTAGTTAAGAGTGTTTGGCTAAACATTTGGAAAGGTGATAGGTGAGTGGGGTCCTTAGTTGAAGTTATGGGTCAAATTCCAAGCTCGCAGTAGCACATAGTAGACATAGAAAAATAAATTACCAGGCTTTCAAGTATACATAAACATAAAATACCTCATGATATGATTGAAGGCTAAGTTCTATTTAATAAGTCAACACAAGCTAAAATCATTAGGATGAAAATAAAGCTTCTGAAACATGATATCAGTAAAAAATAACAAAAGTGAATAATGGAGAGATGGTCATAAAATGAAGGATGTGAACACAAGAGAAGAGGAAAACCCCTTTCCTTCTTATCTAAACATCCTCAAAGTCGATGATGAATGTCACTCCATTCTCTTCCTCAACATAGTTATAATAGTCATAATAAAATTAAAGACAAACTCCCAAGGAATACAGAGCTTTATTTGAAACTCATTTTTGGAAGAAATTTTATAAAGATATTTGGTGTGATATACACACATTTCTTATAAAAAAATTTTCCTGAATGTGTGACTTCCAGCTACTAACTGTGTCATTAATGTGAAATGAATTTGTATGTTTATAAATATATATATATGTGTATATATATATATATATATGACGAGAGTGTTTACATATGTAGATGTATATATATGTATATGATATATATAAATACAATGATGGTTATTCAATTGTTGTATTCCTGGCATAATTGTAGAGTCACTGAAGAACAAGCTGTATCTTGTTGCTACATAGAAGTTTACGTTTTCCAGAAAGTTGTGAACAATGGAATTGAACTTGTTTTGTTGAGTTACTTATTTATGGATTAAATAGATAACTTAATAAAAATACCTTACAACTGACATACTTTACAAATACAAAAGTCTTCACAAACATTTCTTCGATTGTCTCAGCTCTTTCCTTTCAGAAGGCTCAGTATTGTCATTTTCCATAACTTATTGTGGATCAAATGATTCCTAGATGGGGAGACATTTTTCAAATTCATTGTTTCTTTACCACTAGTCTGACATTTTCCCACACATCCTCCCACTTAGTTGCCTCAAATTTTAAAATATCAATTTGGTTGCTTAAACCATACTTTAGGAATTGACCTTTCTCTCTTCTAATATGGAAGAACTAATGCCTTCTCTGCCTTCTCTAACATTTATTTTCACAGTTTTATTCATAAAACTTGTATATCAGGTACAAAATGTGTTTTGAAATGTGTACACATTGTGGAATTGCTAAGTTGGGTAATTAAAATGTGCATCACATATTATTTCACTGACAAGATGTCCAAATATGTTGCGTACGATTTTGAGAATAAGAATCAAAGAGAGTAAAAAATGAAGGATCTCTTTCTCATGATTTATTTTTGAAGCAAAATACACTTGCTTTTTAATTTTAGCAAGAAGTAATCTTTCCAACCAGGAATAATTTGTCCACTGATAAGTAGTAAAAATATGACTGGTTATTCTGGAGTATTGGTATATTTACTGGGGGTGTAATTGCATGACGAAAGTGAAGCCTTTCTGAAATTATAACACAGTCCATATGCCTGGTGTTTGAAGTCTGCTTAGTACTCCATTAGGGATTCTCGATTTGTACCTCTCAATCTGATTTCCATAAGATTCAGGTTCTCTGCAGTGAAACGACCTGCTGCAAACACACCATGGGTTAATATCGTAATAACTTATGAGGGCAATAAAGCTTTCTCATCCAGCTTGCCTCTTAAGTAATGATCTTTTATGCAGCCTTATAAAGCTGAACTTATGTTTTATTTGTAAGTCATTCTTGGCATAATAAACTCTGAATTTGGGGCACTTAGTTATGTGTTTTAAGTACATTCTTCCTCGGTGCACTGTTTTATGGTGGCTCTGTAGCTACTTCATGGACAAAGGAGCTCAATGTTCCAGCAGGAAACTGATTTGAAAAGGGAACATCACACGGTAGAGGTGCTCAAGATGCTTTCTCCATATACTTCTACATTCCAGCTGTTACTGACTAGTTCTGTCCATTTGTTTTACATCTAGAGAAAGCCTTCATGATTTGCCATCCAGTATGATGAGATCATCTTGCTGCAATTTTGCCTGACGTTATACTGCATTTAATGGGCACTTTGTAGGATTGCTGTTAGTATTGGTGAGCACATTAGAAATGAATTGAAATGAAGATTATGCAGTGACAGACACCTTGTAGAATAATGTTTGTGCTCTCAGAAAGAAATTATTACAATTTTATTATATTCATCTTATTCTAGTAAATGTTGTTATGGTTATTTAAGGGGATTTTATTTTGCTAAGATTTGAACTTACTTTAGACAGTTTTGCCATACTCAGTCATCTCTATCATAGAGATTCATAAAGACAAACAGAAAATTGAGTCCCCCACTTTACAGAGGGAACCTAGAAACACTGTGCTTGAATATCTTTTTTAATTTTCCTGAGTGGTTACATTAAATGGATAAATTTAAAAATGAAGTTGAAGTGATTAATGAAAAAATCTATGAAGCATTTGATACCTATGAACTCATGCAGGCATGGTCTATTGCTAATGAATAGTCACCCGTTTTATGAACAGATGGAACCCAAGAAAATGAAAACAATAATAGTAACTTAAAAATACATAGGGTAGACAGGGTTTAAGTTTCATGTCTGTTATGTTGCAATTAGATTTTTCGATTCAACTTTTCTATGGAGCAATAAATAACCAGTACACAATGGTTTATCCTCTTTGTCAATTTGATTATAATAATAATTACATGAAAACACACCTGAAGATGTTTCCATGAGAGTGTTTTCAGAAAAAGCTTTACTGAGCAGGAAGGGCAGATTGAAGGTGGGCATGCCATCTCAACTCAACCTATAATGTCGGCAGCAGTTACTTCTCTATTGCTGTGATAAACCACGAGCAGAAGCAGCAGCAACAATAAAAACAGATGACTAAATTATACAAAAAGAGTTTGTTTGGAACTTATGGTTCCAGGGAGTTAGAGTCCATGATGGCAGCGCAAAGGTGGCATGCTGTGGGATGGTCTGTATGTCAAATTGCTCTGATTGGTCAATAAATAAAAGACTGATTGGCCAGTGGCCAGGAAGGAAGTATAGGCGGGACTAACAGAGAGGAGAATTGAGAGAATTCTGGGAAGTAGAAGGCGGAGGAGGGAGACACTGCCAGCTGCTGCCATGACAAGCAGCATGTGAAGATGCTGGTAAGCCACGAGCCACATGGCAAGGTATAGATTTATAAAAATAGATTAATTTAAGATACAAGGACAGTTAGCAAGAAGCCTGCCACGGCCATACAGTTTGTAAGCAATATAAGTCTCTGTGTTTACTTGGTTGAGTCTGAGCGGCTGCGGGACTGGCGGGTGAGAGAGATTTGTCCTGACTGTGGGCCAGGCAGGAAAACTCTAGCTACAGTGGCAGGCATGATGACTAGAACATAAATCTGAGAGCACACATACCAAATGCAAGGAGGAAACCAATAGTGAACTGGAAATCCCATGTGGTTTAGAGGCCTCAAAGCTTTCTCTTAGGGACTTACTTCCTCCTGCAAGGGCCATACCTCTTAAGCCTGCTCAAACAGCACTACTAACTGAAGACCAAGTATTATCAGAGCCTGTAGGTACCCTTCTCAGTCAAACCCCATCCTTCAGTCTCTTGACCCCATAGGCTCCTGTGCAAATGTGCTTATCATAATGTGAAATGTGTTTAGTCCAACTTAAAACCATCCCCATTTTTACTCAGTCTCAACACTGTTTCAGAGTCCAAAGTCTTTTCTGAGACTCAAGGTAATCTCATAACCATAGAACTCTTTAAAACAATAAAGCAAATTACACACTTCTAAAATACAATGGTACAGAATATACATTACCATTCAAAAATTAAAGAATAGGGGAATAGTGAGGAAATACTAGTTGAAATAAAGATCAAAATACAGCAGGACAAAGAACAAATTCTCTAACTCCATGTCCAATGTCATATGGCTTAAGATGGCTCTGCCCCTCCAGCTTTGCTGACTATAGGATACAGCTCACTCTTGGGCTGTTTCCACTCCCTGTATTCAGCTCTCCTTAGTAGATAGTCCATGACTCTGACATCTCCAACATCTTGTGATCTCCAATGTAATCTAGGATTTATTCCCATGGCTTTAGGTGATGCCCTCTTAGCACCTTTTGCCTTTCAGGGCCTTCATACAGGGTCCCCTGACACACATTGCCTAGCTTCAGCACCTCTCTGAAATCATGGAGGAAGACTCCACAACCTCTTTGTTTTTGTACCCTTCATGACTTTAACTGTATGGATGACACTTCCCACTTGCGATGGATTCCTGGTCCCGTTACTGACATTTCCAGAAACTTTTGTTTCTTCTTGCTATAGATACAGAAAACACTTTATGCTCTCTGTCACAACTTGAAAGCTTAGCTTGGTAGGGTCTTCTTTATATTTTGTATTTCTTCTTGCTGCATTTATTCTTTTTCACTGTAGACTTGTATAAAAATGCTAAGTAAAAACCACTCTATAGAGTCAGTATTAGGCTGTCATAAAATCTACTCCTCTATAGAAATTTGGCCATCGCTTCTTAACTCAGCCTCAGGTGAGTTCTTTGGACAAATACGGAAAGCAGCTACACTCTTTGCCATACCATGAGCTGGGGTAACAGCCTGAATGAAAGGACGAAGAGAGGTATGCAGCAGTGTTCATCTCTCTTTGCTTCCTGTTTATGGCTTCAGCGTGAGCAGCTCGTAAAAAATGCTTCAGTACCTTCCCTGTCATGATCATCTCTGCTCAAATTCTCAAAGCCCTTCCTTACTTAAGTTCCTTTTGAAAGATAACTCCGACAATCAAAACAAGGAAGCATTTTTCTTCCTACATAGTAAAGTCTTTTACTGATAATAGAATGTGCAGTTCTGTCCTAAAGTAATGCAAGTAATTGCTTTCTTTATTTGCTTTGTTGAGCCAACTTCATATGGTCTCACTAAAAATGAAATGGAAACCTACATAAAAATGCTTCATATCAGTGAAACATAGAAATAGAAAACACAACAGATATCAAAGTGATATTTGGTTTATGCCTGGTTTATTTATTCAAGTTGTTAATAGTTACTGAAGTTATTTCGTGAAGATATTCTAGTGATGATGGCCATAATCAGAAACAAGGCCCCAAGTCACTTAAATCAGCATCAAGGAGAATATGGCTAAATCTCTGGTCTAGAAAACAGCACAAATTATGTAGATTCTAGACACAGAAAGTGTTTATGACAAACCTACGGCTTTTAGACCATAACATTTGAATCTCAATGCAATTCCCAAATTATGTGCTGGATTTGTGGAGCTGCCTAGCAACTTGCCACGGGTGGCTTTGAACAACAGAAATGTATCTTTTTGTCCAGTTTAAGAGAAAGGTGCCTGAAATCTTGGTGCTTTAAGACCTTATTTATTCCAAAGGTTCTGGGGAAAACCCTTTCTTATCATTTCGGGTATATGATGATTGATTGTGGCAAGCCAGTCTAATTTAGTGGGATCTTGCCTTAATTTGATTATATCTACAGATTATTTCCAGATCAGGTCACATTCCTACATACTGGTGCTAAGCATTTCAACCTATCACTTGGGGTCACGATTTGTTAGACCATGTTATGAGATCTAAAATTTGACTATGCTTGTGGATAGAAGAAACAGCACAGGCAGTCTGAAAATTCTCATCCAGAACTTCAAATTGGCTGCAAGGGAAACATTCCTCAGTGGTTTTACCAATCCTATTACTTTTTACATTGAGGCCATGATCCAAAAAAATAATCACATTAGTCTTTCTTATATATGCATATATTTGTATAGAAATATAAAAAGTATAAACACCAATTGAAAATGGAGTCAAGAAATCCAGTGTCCTGAATTTTCACATTACCAAACTTTTCTTATTCTCAATAATTATTTAATGTGATATAAAAATTAAAACAGATAATCCAATAAATAAAATAAAATCTCTTTCCCACTTCTATTTATCGTGTTCATTGTATCTTAATTTTTTTGACTTAAGCCTTTATGTTTCGATTTCAAAAATTAATAAAACGATGCATCATAAGAAAGCAATAATTGTTGATTTGTTGATAGAGCGTAGCATTAATTATACCCATAGCAATATTAAAGAGAATATCCTACCATTTCTCTCTTGTTGGGTGGCCCACACCTGTAATCAGCACTCAGGAGGCAAAACCAGAAGAACTTGGTCAGTCTCGGGCCAAATCGGGCTAAATAGCAAGTCCGGGTCTTCTTGGGCCACATTTCCAGATCCTGTCTCCGAAAACCTAAAAAGTAACTACCTACCTAACTCCCTCCTTACCTACATGAATAAATAAATAAATAAACACCACTTCCAATGTAAATTGTTGACCAACCTTTGGACGCACTTAAAAAGTGGGGCTGGGAAGTGACAAAAGCATTTGCTGGGCGAGACTAAAGAGTAGAGTTCAGGTCCCAGAATACAGTGAAATGCCGGGTGGACAAGGCAGCAGTCTCCCTCTGACTTCAGCATCATAGGCAGAGACAGGCGCTCCCCAAAGCAATCTGGATAACAGTTATATTAAACAACTGAGCTCTGAGTTTTATTGGGAGGTCCTGCCTCAGTAATTAGGCTGAGACACCAATTAAGGATGATTGCTGTTGCCAAAATTGGGGTTACACAAGCAGGCTCAATCATGCACATACACCCCCACGTAAATGTGCTCACACACATAAAACACATGCATACAGACATATGAAAAGTGGAAGCATTTAAAAATGTAAAAATAGTAAATTAAGAAATAATTTACTTGACATATAGGACAATTCATGTTGATATAACATTCTTTAAATTCATTGTATCAAACTAGACACTCGTATTAGTATCTTTAAGAAGCATCAAGTGTAATCGGTATGGATAAGGAATGGAATTGTATGTTTTATATTTCATTTAACACAGCATAGTTATGGGTGGGAAGTTGGTACCATCAAGATATAACAACACTATCAACTTTTTCCTAAGGTTACTAGAAAATGCTCATACCGAGAACACCATAGCTAATATAATATCAAGACGAGTGCAGTTTAAAAAAATTAACTATAAACATGGAAAAATAATTTATATTTGTTCATATGGCTGTTAAATTCCTTTGTGAGATAACAAAAGAATGCTTTGGTTGAGTGGGATGAAGAGGATGCATGGTGAATTGTTTTTAATATCAAAATCATTAAAGAATAAATTTTATTGGAACAATAACGGTATATTTTATACCTTCTTTTACTAGCTGTTCATTATCCTGTAAACAGACAGACATCTTGCTCTTTAATTCCCATGAGCCTGA
>CABHPQ010132859.1:19214-30394 GCA_902168405.1 Peromyscus aztecus | reverse complement strand
TGTGTGTGTGTGTGTGTGTGTGTGTGTGTGTGTGTGTGTGTGTCTATACATATGCAGGCAAAACATTCGTACATATAAAGTAAAGTTACTAAAACTTTAAAAAGAAAAAGGAACTGAACTATGAAACAGCCTTTTATTCAAAAGGCAAACTTAGCCAGGAATTGGCTCCATTTCTGGTTTTCTCAACAACACTAACAAAAGTAACAACAATAATAACTCCTATCATTGACTACCACACTCACCTTCAAACAAAGGAACTGGATTCTTGAATCAGATATTATAAGTCTGGTTTCTGTTATCCAAGGGCATGTACCCAGGGCCATGTACATACTAAGCACATGTTCTATCCTGAGCTATGACCCCAGGCCTGTGATGCCTGTTTGTTTGTTTGTTTGTTTGTTTGCTGCTGGTTGCTCACTTGCTTTTGTTTTTATTTTAAGAAATGGCCTTACTAAGATGCCCAACCTTGAACTTACTCTATAGCGTAGGCACAACCCTCCTGCCTCCGCATCCCACATGCTGACATCACAAGTGTGTACACTATACCGACTGGGTGCTACTTTCACTGTATAGGAATCTGAAATGACGACAGATATACACCATAGGTGCCATGAGGGAAAGGAGTTATGTAACAATCCATGGGATAGTCTTCCTCATGACCCAGAGAGAGCACGTTTCCAGGGAAACTCAGGATGAGAGCCTGCCTGCCTCCTCAGCCTTGGCTGAAATAGCGAGACCAGGTGACCTTCCTACCTGATGCTCTTTCCTAACTCCAGGATCCAATTCCAGCCCTCCTGACTCACCATTTGTGAGGTCTGTCCTACAGAAGTCATGTCTGGATGTTAGGAGAAGCCTGTGCAACTACTGTTGGGCCCTGTATTACTGCCTTAGAAGCAGACAACACAAAGCAGCTTCTGCTTAATCCCCAATCCCAGTCACCTCAGGGCCTGGGACTAATTAAGGAACATCTAAGGATGGCCATCAGCAGGCAGCTACCCTGACAAGAGCCAAGGAGCAGTGTTTAATTGCGTCTCCTTCAGTAGCAAGGTGCCTGTATCAATGCTGGCTGTTTCCAAGCCATCTGCAAGGAGGTTATGTCCACTGTGGTCTTCCTTCATTCCTTGTGAAGACTTTCTGGATACAGTGCCTTTGGATATCACTCATTTCTCAGGACCAGGAGCTCCTGAATGCTGCCTTGGATGAGGAGAGACAAGTTAGCAGCCTTGTGTTTGGACCTAGAGAAGAGATAAATCAAAGCAAGGCCTGACACTTCTGGAAAACTCAGAACCCTGCATACTTTATTCAGTGCCCCAGGACAGGAGCAGGATCTCCTGTTAGAAGAATTGATGGATGCAGAAACAGAACCCAAAGATGGACAAAAGAGCTGCCGTACTCCTAAGTAGCCCTCAAGATAGGAATGGCATAATATCATGAGGCAGACACAAACTCATAGCCAAGTCATCTCAAGAAATCACTGTACCTCTTGAAATCTCAGTTTGTCCATACGTTAAATATTAATAAGATTTACCATGAGGATTAAATGAGAACAATCCATGGAAATTTGGGCAGGGTGCGTGGAGCTTGGGAACTCTCAATATATGTTAGCAAAGAACTGTCACAGTGATGGTTATAGAGCAGAGGTCGGAGTGTCAGTTGCTCGACTGTATGTATGTTTGCATAGAGTAATCTCTGAGCCAGGCATTTAGATAATTTAAGTGAGTGGGTGATTTTCTACCATGTAAGTAGATGGGCATGTTTGGTGGGCAGGGATGGTAGAGATTAGGTTGAATTAGGGAATCAGTTCCCAGTGTCCTTGGCTGCAGCCCTTTCAAAATAAAGCTACCCTGAGGAAAGATGAAAAGTCTTTTCCGATTTTGTGTTGATGCAAACAGCAAGCCAGGCATTTGCTTCCCTGTTTCCTCTGGACACTGCCTTTCCCTTTCCAATAAGGTCATGTACTGCAGGCTCAGCAGATCAAGCAGAAAGGTACAGCTGTAGGCAGGGGTAAGAACTACGACTTCCAGATCACTCCAAATTAGTCATTTTAGCTGGAGGGAGACCAGAGCCTTCGGGCCCCCCTTGTGTTTTATTAACTGCCAGCTGAAAATGCCAGAAGGAGCTAGGGAAATGCAAAGGAGGGGGGGGGACAGGGAGCACTTTGCATATTTTAATTACTTCAGTAAACAATACATATCACAGCAGAGACCTGTCATCCATGGCTGCATCCCCGGGCTAAGGAAAGTTGGAAGCACATCAAGGGAGGGGGAACAATATGAGGAGCAAGCCAGGCCTTGGCAAACTCCTGGCTGCCCCATCTAGCCTCGCTGATGGCTGCTGGAGCAGCTCAGATGAGGCTCAGGACATCGGAACTTTGCATACCCCAGAGCTTTCTTGTGAACTAAAATGCACCTGTTTGTCCAGTGGAAATGGGATGCTTCTTTGAGTTATGAAACAAAATTCTTTCATCCTAAAGGATGGATACTCACAGCCTAAAAGGAAAGAGTTCACTTGCAGGACCACACACACAAAGCAGTAGACACAGTTCTTCATTTTCACTGAAAGGAGGGAATTCAGCTTAGGAAAAAAAAATAGAAGAGTGACATTCTCGGGGAAGCCTGAAGACGGCTGATAATGGCAGCTAAAGTATTCTGTGAACTGCAGAATGATTTATCAACACAAACTGGTACATGACTATTTTATTCAGCACAAGTCCCTAGTTAGGCATCCCCTGAGACATTCTAGGAGAGGGGTATTGATTGACCCAGTCACGCTACCCTAACAGAGGCCAGAGACATCTCCAGCATTCTAGAAGGGAGGCAGCACAGCATCAGCAGAACCCTGGAATCCGAAGGAAAGACACTCAAGTCACCTGAGATCTTGCCACAGTCCTGACTAGGTGCCACCCCAAGTCTCTGGAAGCCTCAGTTTCAATGTTCACATCTGTAATAATGATGTATTAGACTGGCAGGGGCAGGTGTTAAAATTCTTCTCTGCTCAGAAACTACATGAATTTGTCCAAAGCATAATTATTTATCCACATCAGTATGCAAAGAGCATTGAACAAAGATCCTTTATAGTACTTGCAGCCTTGGCAGTCTGATTTTTATAGAGGGGTGTGTGTGTGTGTGTGTGTGTGTGTGTGTGTGTGTGTGTGTGTGTGCAGACGTGTGTGTACTTACACACACATGTATATGTGGACAAGCCCATGAGATCAAGAGCTCAACCTCGGAGGTCCTCCTCTCCAACATTACATCATACTACCTGCCTCATCTACAGGCTCCTATGTCCCTATCTAGAAACTGGTGGGCTTCAGGAGGGGATGCACTGATGGACTTCTAGGTATCATCTGGTTCAAACATAAAGTTCCAGTGAAGCAGAGAGTGAATAACCTCAGAATGCTCCCCCTGCCTTGGGAGAAGCACAGAGTTCTGGGGCCCACTTACTTTAACACAGCCTGCTCTTCTGCACCAGGATCCCAGGAGGCCTCTCTGCAGAGAAGGGAGTTAGAGCAGGAGGCAGTCTCAGATAAAAGGGATAGAAGCTCAGTGCCTCCATGCAGCATGTGGCCTTCCAGGCCATCAGGGGAGGCCTGCAGCTGTGGGTTACACCTTCTCCCTTTGGAAACAAGCTCTGCCTCTTGGCTTCTTCTTCAAGGTCAGAAGTCGGGGGTGTGGGGGATGTGGGTGGGAATGCTCACAGGATCCACACAGGAGAAAGTCTTCAACACTAAGCCAGCAGTCACAGTTGGATGGTTTTAGCTCTCCTCTCTCCCAAACACAATCCTACTCTTTCACACATGTTCCTGTTTTCAAAAGCTTCCCTAGCCTACTGAAGTCTTTTCCTAGGTTATCTAGTGGGTCCCCTCAAAATGAGCCAGGCCAAGTACTAGAGTGGGTGATCTCCAGGAATAGAACCTTCAATACTTTTGCCCCTGCCTCATAACAGAGGTGAAAAAGATAGTTTCAGCACTTTACCTTTGAGGCCAGATGTAGAGCCCTTGTCTCAGTGAACAAGGTCACAGAATAGGAATGTTGGGAGCCATTACACAGCCTCATGAGACATGGTAAGTGAATTAAGATGCATGGCTTTGTTCACCCTCTTGATATCTAAAGTGATTATTACCAACCACTTTGCATGGAGGAAAGGAGAGGTAGGAAAGAAAGGAAAGGGGGAAAGAGATTAGATAGTTTATTTTTAAAAAAAGAAAGAAAGGAGGGAGGGAGGAAGGGAGGGAGGAAGGAAGGAAGGAAGATGTAAGACATAAGCCTAAAATATTCTGACTCTAATAATCAATATCTTTGAGTGCACTTCCAACTTGGAGGAAGACTGACCAGTAAAGATTTTTTTGTTATTGTTGTTTGTTTGTTTGTTTTTCAGTAAAGATGATGTAAAGCATGCAAACTGATGAGTTGGAGTAGTGGATTTAGGAAAATGTGTTAGATAGCTTACAATTTGATTTCTATAAACACCCCCACAGAAGTTGAAGAGCGACTTTCATGCTGAAATATCTGTATCAGCAGATGCAATGAAGTCAGATGAGAGCTCACAGCATCCCAGACAGCCCTCGTAAAGATGACACCAGATTGCAACCTATGCTTCTCATAGACAGACTGGAAGTGGCAGTTGGGCTTGGACTCTGCCTCCTTGGTCTGTCCACGCTGACTTTTCTCTGCATAACGCCCAGCTTAGCTGCAGGGGCAATATTGATGACTTCTCAGCTGAATTCCTATACTAAGCCATTTCTGGGAAAGGCAAGACTTCCTTACTGAACATCTTGATCTCCAGGAATCTGTTCAGCCATAACAACATCTATCATTACACATTTCAAATTATGTTACCTTTGAATGTTTGAACGTCTATTTCCCATCACCATCTCTTTCTGTAATATCAGTGTGTGTCAGAGGGAAAACAAATGGAGGAGTGAGAAGAAGGTCTACATAGGGATGAGAAGGAAGAGGACAGAGAAAACAGCAGCTAATGAATCTGGTGCCATTACATGAATCCTGGTCTAGCACCAGAAATAATCCTGCTCCTGAATTTACTGTTAAGGTGTCACATTGTCTTTTCTGTTTAAAGGATTCTGAGTTAAGTTTTCTCTCATTTACAGCTAAAAGAATCCCAGCAACACACTGGAAAATTCAACTCAAGTTTGTCTGGAATCAAATGCCTCATTCTTAGAAATGAACCCAAGAAGAGAGATTGAGGTAGAAGGTAGAGGGCCACATAGAAACCGGCTTCCCTAATGAACGCAGAACAGCAATTATTTCCTCTCACCCACCTTGTGCCCTGCATGGAAAGACCCATACACCAGGGCTTTATCATCTGTAAGACATCATGTGATAGTTCATGACATGTGACCATCTGAAAACTCCACCAGGGTGACAGCTTCCCCAGCCAGGTGCATGTAAATGCATTTGGCTGGCGGTCTTGGTGGATTTCTATTTTCCATCAGGGTTAACCACAAGTGGCTAGAGAGAAGAAGGCAGCAATAGTCATCAGCAGAATTAACTATTGATGGCAAGAGACAGGCACCAGCCCAGACAGAGACAGCAGAACTCACCATCCCTAGGGTCTACCCAATGGAGGTGGTGTCACAATTCTTCCAGACATATGGATTTCTTATGAGCCATTTTTTTCTAAAAACAATTACAGGAGCAAACGCACTTGACCACCTTTGAAAGTCAAGTTCCAATCAAAGAAGGGAAGACAAGGACTGAGGCAACTCTTCTTGTGAGCGGTGTTGGATGGTATAGCCAAGAACCCTCCTGCCATCTTCTGAGGGGGCTCCTACACATTCTTTGCCTGAATGCCTGAGCCCCACCCCCATCCCAAGGAGCTCTTACCATCCTGTTCTAAGGACCTGCTTGGCTCTGAGATACTCTTTGAACATCAACACAGTGCAAAATTCTAAGGGAACCAGAAGCTCCAAGAGTAATTGCCATTTAAAGGGGTGACCACCTATCCAGAAAAGAACCCAGGGAACTAACCCTTCTGTCTGAAGAGGCAGTAGCCCTTCTAACTGTGACTAACCCCTCCTTAGACGTAAGGCATGCCCTGTACATCTGAGTGGCAGGATAGGCCATCGATAACCAGCCCAAAGAAGGATTAGAACTAGATATTTCAGCTTTTCCTCCAGCCCCACTGGGAATTCACAGAGCCCCACAGACACAGAAGGGAGAAGTCAAACAATGCAGAGAGGGGTAAATGTTTAAGAAGAAAAGGTAAGTAGTTTGCTTCTATTCTACCAGGGAAGGAACTCAGAGCCATAAGTCAGAGAGAAGTATCCTAGAAAGGAGAATGAGCAAAGCTTTTCTCTTTAGCTCTTGGGTGAAGAACAAAATCATGCAATAGCTCATAAGCTGTGAAGAACCAGGGTGTTATTGGGAAGCCATAGTCTAGTAATTGGATGAAAACAGTAAGTGGTGCTTGGGAGCCTGGAATACACTCTTGTAGTGCTGCCATTGGGGTGGTAAGGAAAAGGAATGGAAAGGTAAGGAACAACTTTTCTCTATCTATAAGGAACTTCCTGTGAAACTTAAAAGACATACTTTGACATGCCCTGAGACCCCTATTCAGGACATCACACTGCAAAATGCTAAGGAGTTCAAAGATTAGTTGCCATTGGATGGGCAGAGCTCTTATTCTAGGATAAATAGGTTCTAGAAGTCCAGGTAACAGTAACATTATAGGTACAGTAACCTTTAAGAGAACTGAGGAAGGATAGTGACATCCTAAAATACATATTTCCTTTATTATATCAGGTCTGTCTTATGTATATAAATAGTGACTTTTGTGGGGAGGCTGTGGAACCTCAAGTGTCCATCTTATGCATAAAGCAAGATAATTTTTCTGGAAGATATATGAGAGTACATTGCAAACAGATTCAAAGATGCACAGCTGATATTGTTGAATGTAAACATAACATCTGAGGTGTGGTTCAGATACACCTGCTTTTCTCAGATTGCATCCCCAAATCAGATGAGGTAAGTCTGTGGATTCCATTCACAAAGGCAGTATGGAACTAGGAACTATCTTCAACTCAACTCTCCACTCAACCCCCATCAACAGCACCTTTGTACAGCTTTAGAACTCAGCATGCATTCTCCCCACCCATTAACTATACCCAAATACCATGCACTGGCCCTCCTTCGAACGTGCATGAGAACCAGGACCCCTGTTATACCAAGGTTACTCTTTCGTCTCTGCTTAACATGGACACCACACAGGAAGACTTGCTCACATGCTTCAAAACAAATTTCCCAGGCCCATTCCCATTCCTAAGAAAGACACAACATGGAGAAGCAGAAGATGTTGCTCTGCCTTCATGCATGACCAGCAACAACATGGACATCACTCCAACACATCTACTAATAGCTCCTGACCCAGCCATGCAAATTACAGTATACACAGGACTAGAGGATAGCCTAGGGAGTCCTTCTGTTCTTTCCCTTCTCTGCTTCATGCTAACTGGTACCCAAGGATGGCTACTGAGACCGACAGATAAATGTAGAGGTTTCAAACTTTGGTCAACCTGGATTTCAATGCTGGCTCCACTCTTCTCTACTTTTGTTTTTAAATGTCTGTGTGCTCAACCCTGAAGTGGGACTGTGATAACATCTTTGCAGGAACGGAGTGAACTAAATAAGTCAATTCAAAGTCCCTAGCCAAGTGTTGACCTAGAGTAGATGATCATCAAATGCAAGTTGCCTTTCCCTCTGCCACCAGAAGGAAGAAAGAGAGGTCTTAGGATATCCTAAATGGCCAGTGTAAATCACAAATTAAGGGACTTTCTACAAAGATGCTTCTAAAAATGAATGAATCGGCGTTATTCTCCTTTTGATGTCCTCCTTAGTGACGTCTCTAGCACATGAAAGCTGTGCTAACTACCAAGCAAAGCCTGCTTTGCCAATGCAGGGCCACCAAGTATCTGTTTCTTGGTATCTAAAGTTTATTATGTCCTCATTTGGATTCAGACTTTTCAGCTCCGACTTATTTCAGAAAATTTAGCCAAGCCATGAAAATCCTGCTCAGAGAACTAAACAAAATACGTACTATCATTTTTAAACAGCTCAGTTGCTTTGACCACCTATCTAAATCTGCACATATGCACACAGGTATGCATACATGCATGTGCTTGTGTATACACACACGCACCACTATCACTATATCACCACTACCAACATCAGATCACACTTCTTTGTCTCCTCTCTTCCTTATTTTTTCTCCTAAGGACCTGGCACTCCTTAGTTTTCTCTGTACCTTAAACTTTATCTTTGATTTTCCTAATTAGAGGCAGATATTTTTGCCTATTCTATTCATGATTATCCTAATGTACTGGAGAAGATTGAGATGGATGCTGTTTGTTCCTGTTTAATTATTAATAGCTTCTCTTTTCACTCTAGCAGTGACCAAGTTGAGATAATCAAATACACACGACTGATTTATAATAAATAACTGCTCAAATAAGTTAATACATTTGATCCATGTGGCACTTTAATAAAACTTGTCAGCTCCTAAAACCAATAGTTTGACCCTAATGTCACTGAAAACATGTGACTTTTTAAAAGAGAAGAGCCTGAGTTCTTGTAACCATTCTGCCTGCAAGTGTCACACAAGGCTGGCAAGAAAAAAAAAATCCTGAACCTTAATTCCATTATAAGTAGCAGTGTCAGGGAGAAACCTGTGAAACTGAGGTCCTGGGAGAACCTGGGAGGCTATGCTTAATTTACCTCACTAACCAAATCAGGAGGGAAATGAATGAAATCGTCAAAGTGTTCCCATGCACCTGCCCATGAGACTGCAGCATTGGCAGAGAATCATGTATTAGAAATGGGAACTCCTCCATTCAACATCACACCCCGTCAGTGTTTAAACACAGCATCTGGCCTGGAGAGAACCTTTCTCAGGGTAACAAGCAAGGCTTCTGCTTGATTTTTAAGGCCTGATAAATTTTGCGACTCTGTGGGTTGTTCTAGAAACAGAATGGGAAAGGATGCAGACAAAAAGTGGCAAGAAGCTATTTGACGTAGTCTGAGACCCAAGGCAGGACAGATGGACCCTCTACTGAAACTGAAGTGTGTCCATCTCCTCCCCCGAAATTACCATAGGCATTAAAGCGTAGATAGAAATCTCCCACAAGTATACACAGGTGACTTAGTTACTGTGGTTCTTTAATAACTATCCTGAACATCAGTATCTTTTTAGATCAGAATTCATTTGAGAGCAAGTGCACACCTCCTGCTCAATAACCCATCAGCCTATTTGCTTATGGTATTCTCAGATCCCTCAAGGGAACCCCTTATTGAACATTAGACAACAAAAGTATTCGCAAGACTCAAGGCCACATCTCCTGGAATGCAAGAAAGCAGCCAAACCACCATCCATGCAGAGCCTCCAGCCTCCACCAACACACAGGCCTGGACAGAATTGCTGGCAGCCACCTCAGTCAGGATGTGCACCTACTTTTAGCAGATCATGGCCCCACAACCCCACCATGCTGTGTCCCCCTGAGACATCACAAGCACACCAGTGCCTTTGGCAGGGAACCTCCATGGGAGTTGGATGATGCCCCCACGAGAGGAGGCAGTCAAAACAAAGTTGGCCGCGGCCTCCCACACATGGAAGTTCCTCTCCAAAGCCTGCAAGCTGTCAGTGTGTGGACAGCCCTGTCCAGCCCCTGGCCCCAAAAACAAAATCCAGACTCACTGTGGAAGCTGCTGGCGCTGCTAGCCTCTGCTGCTGCCACGACACGCTGAATGGACCCTTCTGGCATGGCCCTTCCTGACAGTGAATGAGGGAGAGAGCAGGGAAGAGGAGAGAGGAGAAAAGGGATGAGGGGAGAGGGAGGAAGGTAGACAGGGAGGGAAGGAGGCAGGGAGAGAAGGGAAGCAGGCCTGTCTTTAATGGAGTAGATGTGTCTGCTGAGCACAGCCTCGAAAGTCCTTTCCCACGCTCCTAGACAGAAAAGCTGACTGTCTGTCTACAAGACCTTACTCAGGAGTCCACTCGGGAAGGACTCGCACGCAACCCAAAGGACACATCACCATAATTCTACTCCTAGTCCATGCCACTCGACTGTCTGCCTCTGAGGGCCACCAAAACTCAAGAGGATTTCATCCAAAGGGTCAGTTCTCCTTTCCACAGGATTAACACCCCAGCCACTACCACTCTGGAAGGAAGTGCATCTTATCCAGTATTCTCCACCCATTAGGTCAAAGAAAAGGAATTTTTTTCCAAAGCTCCTGAAGGAATACTTGTTCTTTTTGTATTAGCAGAAAATTCATGAATTTACTACCATCCCCAGGGCTTCCTAAATCCCCCTTTCTGCTTTTCCTATTTGGAAAGTAGGGGAGCTGGCTGGACAGGATTTGCATTGGTGTCACCTGCATGGGCATTGTCACCCTCCTCCTCCAGCTGTTGACAGAATCAGTGTTTTCATTCTCCATCCCCACCTGGCAAAACCCATTTCCCTTGATAACCCTCTCTAAAATGTAGGGGACGGGGGCTAAGCTATCTCTGAGAAGGATTCACAGTAATGTAGCACTGACATTTCTTAATCACCTCTGGGGTCAAGAGCTGTGTACAAAGGGCAAGAGACACACACACAGCCCCACTCTCCACAGAGCCACAGGCAAAGGAAACCCTTAAGGATGAAGCAGTTTGGCGAAGCATGTTTATGAAGCAGGAAGTCCATGTGTACAAACCCAGAGGGTGAGGCTGAGAAAACCATCCTAGGGCGACCATAAAATGAACCTGGTAGGTTTTGATGGCATTCAGGGATGGACAGCAAGAAATAACAGGAGAGTGAAGGGAAATAAATGAATGGACAGATGGGCAGTTGGATGGTTAAACAGAGACGGTATTATTGTGTCCCCCACACAAATTTATTATGTTGGAATTCTAACTCCCAGTTCCCTAGTATGTGTCTGTAGTAGATACATGGGCTTTAGAGGTCATTATGTTGGGCACGAATCTAACATGACTGGTGTCTTTACAAAAAGAGGAAATCTGGACACTTATAGAGGGAAGATCTTGTGAGGACAAAGGAGGTGATGGGCCTGAGAAAGAGTCAAAGCTGTCTGTGCCTAGATTTGGAACACTAGCCTCCAACCTGTGAGAAAATAAGTTCTGTTGTTGACACCCTCTGAGTTGTAGCACTTCCTTAGTGCAGGCTTCACCAA
>CABHPQ010132859.1:0-14214 GCA_902168405.1 Peromyscus aztecus | reverse complement strand
TTGTGGTTCAGTTTGCAAAAGTCAGTAGTACTTGGTCAAAGCCAGCAATCTCACAATAAGGAAGCTGCTCACTGCCTGATATGGTTCCTCTTTCTCTCTGGCCTTCCAACAGACTAACTTGAACATTAAAGTCCTAGAATGGTGAGTGGTTTTGTTTTCTCTCTCTCCGTATTTTCTCAAGTAGATTCTTCTCCCCTTTAATTTCAGGATCCAGCACCAAAGACTTATCATAGGAAATACTTTGGCATGTAACTTATTTAAAATTTCTTATATATAATTTCTCCCTTATTCACTTACATGGAATGATAATAACCATCTATTGAGTGCCTAATAGGTACCAGGCAATTTGCATACATTATCTTATTTAATTCACACAAAAGAAGAAATTGTTCTCCCTCACTCTCCTTTTTTCTTTCTTTTTCAGATGTGGGATCTGAGGCTTAGAGAGTTTAAGTACATTTCCTGAGGTCGCATAGCTCTAAGCAGGAGCTTGAAGATTCAAAGGAGCACAGCCTGACTTAGGATTTAGTGGGTGTTCTGCTCACCTTTCCTGAAGCAACAAATCTCTCTACCTTCAGCTTTGTCTCAGGTGATAGGCTAAGACTGGGAATGTAGGGGAGGGGAGGGCAGAGCAAAGTTGCTGTATTGACCAAATTGCCTGCTCTCCTCCTCCTCCTCATTTTCCTCCTCCTCCTCTTCTTCCTCCTCCTCCTTTTCCAGTTTTGTCAGACAACTCACATATTCTTGAGCTATGTGGATTATGAGAGAAACACAATTCCCTACCAGGAAGAAGTCAAGGGAATACAATGTTCTCTTTACATGCAAATATCTTAATTACAGCTGGTAGGGAAGATATTTGTATGGAAATTTATGTGTTTTTGTATGTTATATATTCAGTTTGTCTCAGTAAACAAAAGGCCTTTTGGCACTGGGGAAGGAGAATGGCGGCTGCTGCACTGCATCGATCACCACCCTCAACAGGCATGGGGCGAGAACCCCGAGGTTGAGCACTGCACTCCATGGTCTCCTGCAGCCTGCTTTCCCTCCTCAGAATAGGCTTCAATAAAACATGCCTCCTGTTCTCGGAAGTTTCTGCTGGGGCATCCTCCCTCTCTTGTCCCCATGGAGACAGGCAAGCGCTAATAATGTCCATCCCACTCACATCCCACCTTCCTTGATGGGGGAGAGCAGCCAGATTTCAACCTTTCAGAGAGATGAGACTGCATCAGGTCACTGGAAAACTGCCTTAGAACATCATTTTAGCAGGGCAAGCAGGGGCGTAGTTCTCACCCCACTGGTTCTCTTGCCAGTCAAGATAAACAAAATACCACCAGTTACCTGGGCTGTTTTGGTCAACCCCAGTCTCTCAGTTTTTCTAGGTAGCTATAATGCCATTTTCTTCTATGAATCAGTTTTCTCCACTGAGGACAGAGGATAGACTTACCTTGAAACATACAGAATTCTGGGTAGAGATAACTGAGGCTGTCACACTTCTAAAGAGTGCTAAGTATTAGGAAAACCTCAGCTGCTCCCTGGTCACATCAGGCTGCCACAGCGGGGAAAGAGTATGTGCAGGAACCTGAGGAAGGAATCCCAGAAGCCCTGACAAAACACCAACAGACCATCCCCCTGGTTGGATGCTAATGGCAATCTGTTTGGGGCCATCAGAGAGAGAGAGAGAGAGATGACATTTAAGGCTCCCTCTGGCCTTGTGGGTTTTTTTTTTTGTTTGTTTTTTTTTTGTTGTTGTTGTTGTTGTTTAAGTTGAAGGAGTTGGCATTTTCTCATTTGTTTCTAACATTTTGGGGGACACAGAAGGGACTGGGTGGTCTAAAAAGATGCACTTTTAAAACTGTATCCTACCACAGGTGATGGGATCCAGAAAGCTGGCTCATGCACCAGGGATAGATCCTGATCACACTGCCAGGGGCCCCTCAAACAGACCCAGCTACACAACTGTCTCCAGTACACAGAAGGTCTAGTCTGGTCCCATGCAGGTTCCACAGCTGTGGGTCTAAAGTTCGTGAGTTCCTTTGAGCTTGGTTCAGTTGTCTCTGTAGATTTCTCCATCATGATCTTGGCCCTCCTTGCTCATAAAATCCCTCTTGCTCAACCCTGATAAATCGGAGAGGGGCTTGATCCTGCCTCAATTGAATGTACCAGGCTTAGCAGGCCCCCCATGGAAGAACTTACCCTGTTGGAGGAGGGGATGAGAAGGGGAAGGCGGGGGTGGGGGGATGGGAGGAGGGATGAGAGGGAGTCTGTGGTTGGTATGTAAAATGAATAAAAAAAAAAAAACTGTATCCTAACTGACAACTACAGTTACTCATTTTCAAGGTTATCATCCAATATAGCAATGGCTTTGAGCCCTCACCTGGGTTACCTTTCTGAGTCTCAGTAATGTTCAAGTGGTACATTCTATCCTCTTCTGTTCCTTGTGGTACGGAGTTTCATGGTCCCTTGCCTGGACCAGTATTTCCTAATATAATATGGCTGCCCAGGACTGTCTATCAACTACTCAAATCAAAGAAGATGGATTCCTAATGTCCTGTGTGTTTGACTTTCTGTCTGCATATCTGTGTTATTGGCCTCTATTTAGAGGGGAGGTTTTACTGCTATGAAAAAATACTGTAAAACAAAGCACTGACTTCAACCCTGTGAGCTAACAGTCAAGGATGCTGATTTAAAAATTGATGTCACCAAAATGACTTAATGATCAAACTTTTTCTTGCTCTATGAGAAGGGAAAAGCCTCTGATGCATCACTGTTGTGTACAAAGTACCCATAATCAAAGATGGAAAGATTCCCCCAGGACAGTGTTCTCTAGGCCACTGAGAAGGAAATGTCCCAACTTTCTCACATGTAGAAGTCCAGTTGTTTATAGTTCAACTTTCTGGTCACTATGTATCTTCATACCACAGTATCCCAAGGCATAAACAACCAAAGCCTATGTTCAATTCTACCTTTTATAGAATGCTTGGGCTGCAGTAGATATCCCTGATATTACCACTGGATTGAAACAAAGCATGGAACTGTCTAGGAAGGAAGAAGGTGTAAGGATGTATAGGTGCAAGGAAGACTGAGGTAATCCCAATTCCTGGAAGTATAAAGGAATCCTTCTCATGTAACCAGTGCTCTTGCCTACTAGCTGACTATCTTAGATATCCCAAAGAACAGAGCACACTCAGAATTAAACCTCAGTCACTAAACCAGATCTAGGTAGTTATAGAAAAAAGGCCTGTTTCCAAAATTAGTTTCCTAATTTCACCAGGAAGAGGAAAAGGGGCTGGGAAAATGAACGTGTTTGGCCTGGGGGTCAAAGCAAGAGCAGAGGATGAAGTATCTGGCCTTTTCTTCTCCTTTTGGCTGTGTCTCCCTCCTAATGGACAGACACTCAGCTTCCTCACTCTTACCATTGTATGAGGAATGTATCCCCACAGAAGACAAAAGATGAAAAAGAAGTACAGGGCCACAAACCAAACTCCAGATTTGACAGGTAGATGAGATATCACAATAGACACACCCTAGGCATTGATACTACAGTGTCCTAAATAACACCTCCATTCCTCGGCAGATGTCTATATTCCAAAATGTCTGTTATTTTGTAGATAATGAGTGTGCAGACCCACTGGCTTTAATCAAGGAAGTGAGGTTGTAATGCCTACTATAATTAGCTACCGATCCTTTCCTTTGTGTTCCTTTCTCTTGGCAGCTTTGTGCAGATTAATAGGCATTAACATTTAAGTTGCTTCTCTAAATTCACTTGAAATGAGTATATCACAGCACCTGCCTGCGGAGATGTCCACTCTGTGCCATGGCTTCTAATGAGCTCTAAACACCAGATAAAAGAGCTGAAGAAATGAACAGATTCAGGGAGAGGGTAACCCATTAACTGGGAGTCTATCTAGATCCCTTGCTTTCCCTTAGCCTTCTATTCCAAACCTTGCCAGAGAAAATTAACTCTGGTCTTGTCCACATGTGGCCTCTGGGATGGCCAGGACTGAACAGTCCCAAAGGACATCTTTCTGAACCTGGAGTCACAATGTAGTTACCCTCAACATATGGTGTCTCAGTAATTCTGCACCTTGGTGTTGCAAAAGAGCATCTCATAACCTGTTTCATAGACTCTCAGCCCCCATAAAGGTACAGCAACAGTACGACTAAGAATCAGTGGCATACAATATGGTATCTTGGGCTCCTGGGACTACAAGAATAATAATAGAGAACTGAGAGAATCCAGTCAGAAGTTTAATAAATAATGTATGTCACTATTAATTCTTATTTTGACAAAGGTGCCATGGTTCTGCATTCCAACAACACTTGGGAAAACTAGATGAAGGGCAAAAGAGAACTCTCCCACCTTTGTGACTTTTCTATGGGTCTAAAATCACTCCTAATAAAATAGTACAGAATGGGACCCTAATCCTCATTGTTTTTATTCTGTATAAATAGGAGCAGAATGGATTCAAAGCAGCCAAGGAACAATCAGGCTCAGCAACAGGGGTTGGTCACTAGAAAGACTCATGGGGGCTCATCTACTGACAGTCAGTGTTTTTTTATTTTCTTGGTTTCCTGAGTCTACCCAGGAGAACCCAATGCCTAAAACCACAGTGACACATCCCTTCAAATGAGTCCAGTTTTCCTCAAACACCTGCCTGCACAGTTGCTAATACTTTCCCTACTATCTGGACACCAGGCATTCTTACTCCCACTCAGTATACCAGGTGAGGAAGAGTGACTCCCTCACTCTATGGGAGGTTTCCAACTACAGTGGCATGGACTGAGTAATGGTCCAGCCTCAGCAACTCCCAGCCTCATTTCTACCTCTAGGGGAACAACTTGTCTAATTTGTCAAGACCAGGCATGAAGACTACTTATTCTGATGAGGACCAGTTCCCATCAGAGAGTAAACTGGGAAACAAAATTTCTGCCTCTAATGGACAAGGTCTTTAGTCTACCCAGGTTGCTGAGTGGGGATGAGATGCCTAATCTGAGAACCCACATGAGGAAACCCATTATGGCTGCACAGTGAGACCACCAAGAACAATAGCTTGTAACTCAAGCACACATTAGAAGGGTCTTCATCCAGGTTCCTCCTCTTCAGTGGCTTCCGAATGCATGATCTGGGCAGTAGAGAAGGGTGTCTGCTGCCATATGGGCTTCCCAAGACACCAAAATTGAGCAAGGAACATGACGTCATCCTGTGATTATGAAAGTCAATTGACTTTAACTACCACCACCAGGTTTTAAAGGTAAAAGCAAATGACAAGCCATTTCATAGACTGCACACTCTCCTCAGGACCCTGTTAACTGACTGACTTTCATCAAATGGTCCTTTCAGTTGAGGCTAAGGAACAGGTAGTCAAAACACGGAGAACCCTGAGCTACAGCCTCAGGTGACTTGCTACTCAACCATCATTCTCACTGCTTATAAAACTGGAGAGCACATTCGGGTCAAGCCAGACCCTTCTCTAGCCTCAGGTCCCGATTACAATAATGACTTAGCTACCTGCCCCAGCCTTCAAGGTGGAGTAGTCCCAGACCCCTGTTTTCTCTAAAGAAACTCGCTACAGTAGTCAGTGGGTCAGAAACTTCCTTGGGATTCTCTGGAAAGCTCTGAGCTTTCAGAAGATGAAATTCAAATAAAAGAACTAATGAGAGTCACTCTTATAATTTCAGCATGTTGTAGAATCTTTCAAACCCATGTGTGAGCCCTCAACGGGTGAGTCTCCCTGGGTTTTGCCAAGGACCTACGCCCACACTAGACAGGACTTGGTGGTTGGGGAGTGGAGATCAGTTAGAATTTGAAGCATGTTCTGGCTTCTTCCTCAGCTGCCATGGATTTATTTGTTGTATTTTTTTTAATTTTTAAAAATTTATTTTGCATACCATCCACTGTTTTCCCTCCCTCTTCTCCTCCTGTTCCTTCCCCCACCTCCTTTCTATGCCCCGCCCCCCATCCACACTGCCATGGATTTTTAAACCAAGCTTCTGTCTTCAGTTTTTCTTCCCCACTTCTATCCTACATGTGTTTTTTTAAACATTATTTTTATCGTAATTTTATATAGTGCTTTGCCTGCATGTATGCATGTGCCTCACTTGTGTGCATGTTGCTGGTGGAAGCCAGGAGGAGGCATGAGATCCCCCAAAAATGAATTTATAGACCACATGAGCAGCCATGTGGATGCTGGGAATTAAACCTGGGCACTCTGGAAGAAAACTCAGTGCTCTTAACTGCTGAGCCATCTCTCCAGCACTAGGTGGACTTTTTCCCCCCTTTTTTAACTGAGGGTCCTACTGATGTCAAGCATTCTTCCCTTTCCTGCTTGTTCCATAGGATGTGGTTCATTGTGAGTCTACCCTTCTGCTCTCCAGGGTAGTGACTCAAAGCGCCTCTGTGACAGGTGGGTCAACCTCCACCCTGGCTTTGAAATTCCACAAGGCACCAATAGTTTGCATTCAGAGTAAGAAGAATAGTAGAAGTAGGGATTTCTTCTTCTCTTTTTCCTTGTATATCATCAAACATGAGATGTGTTCTTGGAATAAAATGCTAGAAGAGATATAGGCTTTTCTTCCCCCTGGAGATGGTCAGCTACCCACCAGAAACTTTTTTTCCTTGTGAAATACTGCTATACTCTATTTCTCAACTTCCCTTACAAATCATGGTGTCATATGACTTGCTTCCATTAAGAGGGGAAGTGATGACCTCATGGCTAGTCTATGTTCATTAACAGCATTACTCTTCCATTCCAGCTGCCTACAAAGGGCACAAGTGCTTAGGGAAACTAAGACCAAGTACAGATCTCCATTGGCCTGCAAGGCAGTGTGGTGGAGTGCTATGCCTCCAGACAATTCACCTGTAAATACTACTGTATGACCTGGAAATGAGCTTCTGTTTGTAATGGACTGTTGTGTGTTTCCCACCTATTTGTTACAGTGATCCACCTGCGGTTGATAAGACCTTTGCAAGTTCTTTGTTCAGAATAAAGAAGGCATTTGTACTTTAGCTCTAACAATAGTAATAGTAATTGATATTTATTAAGCTGTTTTATCATCCTAAGACATATATTATATAAAATAAGTATTTATATATTAATAAATATATATATTAACTCATAATCTTTATAGTAAATGCAGGCATTAGGGCCCTTTAGACCCGTTTTACAGTTGGAGACACAAAAAGGATGAATAACTTACCCAAAGTCAAAGACAGGAATTTTAGGGGCAGAGATTCAAACAGAGAGCCTACCATTTTCCAGCATTGTCAGGAGTACTGTGACTCCTGTAGAATGAACTATTCTGCTACCAGATCATCTTGCCCTAAGTTATTCCCGTGTTCTGTGGATTACTGTTATTAACATGCCCAAGAGTTGCTGAGAACTTGGTCCCAGAACTCTTAGTTTGGAACCTCCTGTCATATTACCAGCTATCAGACCTACCTTAAGGTTAGAACCCCACTTCTAACCTAAAGTACACATCCCAGACTCAGACAATCCAGATCACAACTCTCCTGCCTCCTCAGGACATTCTTCCCAGAGGCTACATCTACATGTTTAGAAAATGCTTGATCATGATCGCCAAAGGATCGCTACACAGTGGTGGGTATGTGATTGCCTGTAGGCTCCTGGTCTGGTCTAATCCATTTCCTGCTTAACCTTAAACACACACTGGTTTCCTTCACTGATAATTTTGTTAACTCTACAGAATGCCAGGCACAAAGCTAAGCACAGGGAACAACAGAACAAGCCCACTTTGGGCTCTCTCTGGATCATAGATAACATCTATCCTCTCCACTCTTGTCCCTTCCAGATCTCAGTAAACTGCCCCCTTCCCCAATAAACAAACCTGAGAATATGTCTGTTCTGGAGTCTCAGCCTACTTCTCTTCAGGATGTCTGAGATTTTATTTAACTCGACATCTGATCACCAATCTCTCTGAGTTCTCTGAAGATCTAAGAAAGGAATCATGGTATCTGCAAACTAGCCTTTGTCAAAGCCCATTTACAGGCACTCTTGGAAGCATCAATGAGCCACGGGAGGAAAAGGTGGCTGCCATCCAGCCCGTTGTAAGAAGAGAAGAAATTGCTCCACTGCTTTGATGCGGGCATGTTTGTTTTTTCAATCTAAATGTGTAACAGGAAATTTGGCAGTTCACCTTTGTAAATCATTTGCATACCACTTATGTATGAGCCAGATGGCGCCTCTTTGTTTCAAGAAATTAAAAATGAAAAGGGAAAAATATAAGAAGGACTTTATCTTTGCCTCTCCTCCTGACCTCCTGTGTATACTCTAGAGTCCTCACAGAGCAAGCAAACCCAGGCTGACAGATGCATACATACATTCACACAGGCATGTTCACGAATGCACATGTACATACACACACACACACACACACACACACACACACACACACACACACACATTATCTGTGTTTATCTGCATTAGTCACCAAGGTGAGTAGTCAGCAAGTTCTTAGTTCTAGTAATCAAGGATAGTAGAGCGGCACAAATTTGACCCGGGTTAACAGAGAGCATCCTTCATGGTGTTCTGTCTATCTGATAAATCACCACATTCCTTGGGGCCTTAGCCAGTGTATACTGAACAAAAAGGTCTTACATAAATCTCTCAAACATAGGCATAGCTCTATGATTTGGAAGCAAGGGCATATAAATGCTGGCCAGAAGAAGGGCAATGCAGATGACCCACTATTTCTGTGGAAGTTGAAACCTCAGGAAGGAATTTTCCTTGAGGTGATTGTCTTAACCCTACTCCTTTGGGGCAGCTCTATGAGTCTAGTTTATTTTCCAGTGGTCAGGAGTTCCTCCTTCTGATCCAAGAATCCCATCTGGGAATGAGGCTATCTCCACAGTGTTCTTGTTTTGGGTGTGAGGAGGGCTGAGGAGGCCGTGAAAGCAATAGTTTGCCTAGTAAGTATTGCATTACAGGCTCTTCGCACAAACTAACTTGCTGAACATAAACATACCTCCGCTGAGTAAATATTTTTGTCCTAATTTTCAAAATAAGAAAATTGAAGAGAGGCAGTGAGCACATGGTGCTGATGGTGACTAAACATTGGAGAGTGAACACAGCGGACATTAGCTCCAAATCCAAGAATTCTTTTGTAACATCAATGAATTCCAAAGGGGTTAAGACCTTAGGGACATCTTTTTTTTTTTGTGACCTCAGGCATATGTACTTCTGCCTTTCATTTTTTCAAAAGATTTGGCGTGGGGGGGTATAAGCATACATCAAACATGGTGAGTTAACAAGTATGGAGAGGTGATCCAATCTGATCCTTGAGTGTGGCCACTGTAGATACAGTCCACCAGCAGTGCTGACCTTTCACTCGAATAGCTGTCCTTCCTTAGTTCATACTTCTTTGGAACCAAATACATACATTTTCAAGTGACTGAGCCTCAGCTAACAGCCTGACTTAGACCTCACGAAGAGAGAACTCAAGATATCTGGACTTTGGACAATTCCCATTGACCTCACTTCCTTAAATCTGTCCTCACCCTCAAAGAAATGAGATGGGTTTACTCCTTGATCCTTTGCCAGGAGTAGAGTAAAGCTAAGGGCTGTGAAAACAAGGGTGAAGCATACCATTTGGATAGTGCTTCTTCTTCTTCTTCTTTTTGTGTGTGTGTGTGTGTGTGTGTGTGTGTGTGTGTGTTTTAACATTCAAACCAAAGAAGAAATATTAAGAGCAACCCAGGAAGCCAGTTTCAAAGCTCAACTTGTATATTCTGGTCTGATATGGTTTTCTAAGGCCTGATAGAGTCCAAAGAGACCAACAAATTATAACCAACTATCTTCCCTGCACAAAAACAGACAAACAAAAAGCAGTAAGCCATCCCTTACTTTCATCAGCACCACTATAGATCTGAGGTTAGCCAGGCGAGACAGAAAGCCCTCCTATATCGAGTGGAAGGCAGTTAAATGACTTCAGCTAGGCTCTATGACCTGTGCACCTACTTAGTAACCACATCCAGGCTTTGGATATGCCTGGTGGGGAGAAGGGTCTAGATGCTAAAGACTATGCCTTGGCACATCCTGATAGGTCTTCTCTGACCATCAGCCTGTGGGTGTGCTACACCATGCTCCCCTTCCTGTGTCTGGGATACTTGGTAGTGTGGGTGGCTAAAGTTGGCCAGTTTGCTGGGGACACTCTGCTTTCACCAGCTTTGGTTTATTTAGCCTCCTGTGTGCTCATGGTAGTACATCATTTGCCATCCTTTGGTTGAACCATGCAAGACACTCTGCAGTCATAAATGGCATTTCTAAAACATTCCAGTTTCTCTTGTACTGTTACTAAAGTGAAGTTCCTTGAGAAATCAGTATCCATCCCTGAGTGATCAATCATGAGCCACAACATCACCAGGAGCATCCAAATAAATATAACAAGTATGTCCTTGCCAGCCTGGAATTCCAGCCTCCTGGTTTACCAAGCTCAGGCAACAGGATCATCAGACTTCACAATGTGGTTACTTGTTTGTTATCATGACTAAACAACTGGCTTCCATTCTCCTGCTACAAATTGAAAGTTTATGTTTTCTTTGTCCCCAAGATCAAACAAATATTTGATTCATAGCAGGAAAATGCCCTTAGGACTGGAAGCAGAATTTTTTAGAGGTCATTAGACCATTAGCCTTCATTAGATTTTGTGATCTCACAGAAGGGACCTTAGGGAGTTCCTTTGCCTTATCTACCATGAGATAACACAACAAGAAGACCATTTATGAACCATGGAGCCAGGCTTAACTAGACATGGAAGCTGCCTGAGCCTCTGGAACTTGGAGAAATATTCTTGTATTATCATAGGCCCCACGGTTTATGGTATGTTGTTCAAGTGTCACAGATGAAGACATTCTCTGCTCCACAATATTGTCCTTCTGTCTCCTATACCACAAATGTAAACTCCTGCCTTAGTCAAAGTGCCAAAGTAAGTATTCCATATTTTAATTTTTTTTCCTTTTTTTTTTCTGAGACAAGGTATCTCTGTATAGACTGGCCTTAAACTCTAGATCCACCTGCTTCAACCTCCCAACTCTGGAGATCACAGGTGAAGTGCCACTATGGGCAACATAAATCTTCCTTATTGCAGAAGGAGGTGTGTACCAATTGGTTTGCAGACATGACCCCATCTGTGGGCATTAAGTTGTACCCATGTTTCTCTTTCTAAGAAAAGTGACATTCATGGCCACTCACCTTTAGCCTTGCCATAATAACATAGAAAAAGTCAGTGTTCTATGATGAGGAGATTCCCCACAAAGTAAAATAAGAAAGATCTTGTAGCAGGAGACAAGTACCTGTATGCAAATGAAACCTCCTCACAATCAGCCTTTCTGTAGGGCCATGCTTTGTCCAAAGCCAGAAGTTGACAAGATGCTTTATTTTCTCATTTCCCAAAGACAGTAAGATTAAGTTTAGTAGTATACTGGCCACTTCTAGTTTACTCTGGGTTCCACTTTCCAGAAAGATCTATCCTTGGAAATGAGATCACCCTCACATAATCGTGAGATAATTTCAGAGAATGAAACATGTTGTGAGTGAGGCTACATCAGGGGATAGGATGGAATATTGATGTAGCACCAAGTTAGACTGTCTGGGTGTGCATTTGAACATATAGCTATAGGTATTCAACTCTGTTTACACAAAGAATGAACAGTGATTCAGTAAGAACATAATGTGCAGGTTATTGCAATGTATACACAGAGTCCTGCCTAATGTCAAAGAGGAAGGAGGAATGGCCTGCCATGATAATAATAAGCTGATATGCCAAGATGCAGGAGTGGCTGAAAGATAATTGTTGAGTGCATATGTGAGCATGCGTGTGCATACATGTGCACCATAGTGACAGGGTTAATGGACAATGACAGACATGTAAGCAAGGCACTAGCTCGGCAACTGAGTCCTGCAGCTGGGAAAGTCACCTTACCCTGTAGTAATCAGTACTGTAGACATCTCTGGACATGCCGAAATCGCCAATCTTCACCAGTAGGTTGGCTCCAACCAGGCAATTCCTGGTGGCCAGATCCCGGTGCACAAAGTGCTGGGAGGCCAAGTACACCATGCCCGAGGCTATTTGACTGGCGATGTGGAGCATCTGAGAGAGCCCTAGCTCCCCCTTGGCCTGGCGTGGCTGCCCATCCACGAGGATCATCGCATCTGGCCCATGAGCCCTACAAGGAGGGGGAGGGAGAAGATGGAGCAGAGAGAACTCAACAGATCAAAGGCAAAGTCTTGGTGGTCTTCAGTGCTCTGGAACATCCTGCAGAAATGAAGGAAATCCCCTTTCCTGGCTACCTGTGCCTGTCTCTATCTTCCCAAATTATATCAATGTATATCAGTATGTCTATGGGTGAAACTACAAAATCCCCACTAATATAACACAAATGTACTCAAACGTAACAGAGGAAAAAAACCTTCTCTTTCACTATCTAACTACCACATAGCTTCTTCCCAGGGGCTAGGTACTTACTATAGAATAATTAAAAAAGTTACCACTAACCCTTACTATGTGTATATGCCGAGCACTATTCTGATTGTTTTAAAAATCATTCATTTAATCTTTCTACCCTGATTTTCTTAAGTTGAGGCACAAAATGATTAGAAAGCTCAACCAAAGTCCTAGATATTTCAGAATAACTACATGGTAGTCAAGAGACATACTTGGAATTATTATCTATGACTATAAGGGAGAGTCCTGCAGAAGCTCCCAAAAGGGGCATCAAGAAGGATTTTAAAGAGATCTTATGGCCTCACCCCTTGGAGTTCTGATTGGCTATGCAGTGTTCCTTCATTTGCATTTCTGACAAGCTCCCAGTGCTGATGCTGCTGACAGGCAGTCCACAGCCCCTAGCTGCAAGTGTGCTTGCTCCATACTCCTAACCACTCTGCAACACCAAAAGCAAGGCAGAGTGAAGCAAACCTCTGACTCTTTGGGAGCCCAACACTCCCTCCATGCTAAATTCAAGCCTGTCTCATGTTATGATAACACCCTGCCCTGTCAGATTGGTCACTTTTAGTGTTCACTCTTTCCTGCAGAAAGCCCAATGAGCCATAACCACACCCAGGGCCCTTATTTATGAAGTGGAGCACCAACGAGCCCTGGTGTACAGCGAGGCCTCAGCCTGCTTTACTGCTTCTCCAATTTCCACTGAAAAGCACCATTAAATAGAAACACACTCTGTTTATTATCTTCGGTGGGCTTTGCCCCCTCCCTCCTTAGGAAAGCAGCTGCATCAGCTAGCTGGGGATTCATCAAGAGGCTGGTTCCCACTCTGGTATACCAGGACATACTCCTGCCAGTCCCAAACTCCACCAACCAGGAAACATGCGAGCAGGCAGAACTGACCCCAGGGTTCAAGGGGGGCATTCGGGAGAGCAGCCTGTAAGCCAGCTCCTAGCAACGGTTGGTGTGACCTAGGCTTTCAACCTAGAGCTTTGGAAAAGCTTGGCCTTGACTAACAGAACCTAGGAAGACAGGTGAGAATCTAGGAATCCCCTGGGATTCTGGGCAGTAATTGCCACAAAATACCTGGAGAGACTGTTGACCTTAACTTGAATAGACTTCCCATGCTATCTTCAGGAAGAGACTCCAAAGACAGACACAAGAGTATCACTAAATTTCTTCCTACATTCCTGCCATGGAGAATCAAGGGGTGAGTAATTCGGAGCAGACAGTTTCTTGCCGTGGGTATCTGTTACTGCTCAAAAGCAGAATGCTTTCAGAGACTGTGTGTCTGAATATTTATTTGGTCTCTACAGATGGAGCTTTTCTAGGAGGTGAGGAACCCTTGAGGAGCAAACCTAGGTAGAGGAAGTAGGTCACTGGTGTGGGAGCATCACACAGTTTATAACCCAAACTCGTACTGGTCCAAACTTTCTTACTCCCAATTGCAGATATGATATGACCTCACGTGCCAGCACTATGTCTTCCGCTGTGATGAATTGCATCCCTTCAAACCGTGAGTCAAAATCAATCCCCCTGCCCTTAAGTGGCCTCTTGTCAAGTAGTCGACCACAATGATAAGACACTATTTCTTTTGTTTTGTGTTTTCTTTTCTTATAATTTTGTGTTTCTCCTGCCCTAGTCTTTACTCCTTTCTCTCTCCTCTGCTTTGTATTCCTCATCTTCCCTTGGTATAAAGAGATACACAGGAGCTGGTAGCTTTGTTGAGCCCTTCTGGTTGCACTTGGGACTGGAGAATCA